>OMNN01091279.1:0-12098 GCA_900302755.1 Chromis chromis | reverse complement strand
TGTGTGTTTTGAATGCAGATGTGTGTGTGTGTGTTGTGTTGTGAATGCAGATGTGTGTGTGTGTGTGTGTGAGGTGAAATATGTCTCACAGTTGCAAAGAAACAAATAGTATTGAGTACTTCTGACCCCTTTTAGCCTCCACTTTGACTGCTGGGTCAAATTGACCTGAACAGTATCTTTATACTGTATGTAAAAAACATTTTTTAGATTTTTTAACTTTAAAATGGTTCCCAACATTGCAGGAGGGTTACTATTTGAGAGAAAGTAGTGTGGAAAGACAAGGTTAACAAAACTAAGCAGGTTTTTAGACTAAACAGTGTTGGCTTAAAAACATACAAGGGGCTGTGTAGTTTTGAATACCAGGGAAACATAAGCCCCTTTTCGACCGGAGGAACTATACCCCGGAACTATGGTCTTTTTGAGGAACTACGTGCGTTTCGACCAGATTTACCCGGGTAAATTCGTAGTTCCGGGTAAATAATCTACCCCGAAAAAAGTACCTACTAGCGGTTGTGTATTTTCTGAAGGTCCAGGGACTTTTGAGGCGGGGCCAGCAGCGCCTGCAGGTCTGAACATCTGATTGGCCAGGCTCTCAAAGCGTAGGCAACGTTTGATTGGCCAGGCTCTCAAAGCGGCCGTGGCAAAATATAGCAAGCGCCATGTTTAAAGAGTGCAGCTGCAAGCGAGTTGTTTACATTCTTTATCGTGCTGTGAAGAAAGATTATAGAAGATATGGACTCTGGAAAGAAAACGTATGACCGCTGGACCGACGAGGAGGTGCAGGCCTTGCTGACCGTCTATGCGGAGGACGATATTCAGCGGGAGTTGGAGACGGCGACCCGGAACGATAAGATTTACGGGAAAATGTCCCTGCGTTTGGCCGACATGGGCGTCTTCCACAGCGGCAAACAGGTCCGGGAGAAAATTAAAAAGTTAAAGCAGGACTATAAAAAAATTAAGGACCACAACAACAAGAGTGGCTCCGACCGCAGAACCGCAGTTATATATATTGCTTCCTCATACGTCATTGGCTTAATTTGCATGATCTCCCCGGGACTTCAGACCGCGGTCGAAAGGCGGACGACATGGGCAACAGGAACTTTTTAGTTCCTTAAAAAAAATGTCGGTCGAAAAGCGGCTTAAAGGCCAGAAAGAAGATGGCTTAGTGCATTTAATCAGAGCACTTTGTCCACTTGACATATGCAGCATTTAAATGTGAATATGGAAACTGTCCCCAGGCAGTCATTTGATCAGAAAACAACAGAGCTTTGGTCAAAATAAGCCACCATAAGGGGAAATGCCCGACTGACACTTCTGCAAAGCTATATGACACGACTCACTGTAACAGATAATGTTTTCATGTATACATATAAAAGCTCATTTTCATCTCAACCCCTTAATAACTGTGATTAACACCGTGTATGTTTCTGTTCTTTCTAACCTCCTCAGTCTCTTTTTTCTGCCTCATACTATTTTTGTTGCACTAAAAATATGATGCACAGATTCGGGGTAAACACAGCTGACAGGGGGGTCCTGCCTGCGGTTTTCTGGAAGATTCCCACAGCTGCGAACACTGATCAGCCCCACGGATATTTAGTTTACTGACACATAACGACTCCAAGAAACTTTACACCCACCGATAAACTTTCTGTTTTGGTAACTTACTGACGATGTCACAGAAAGCTTGGCATTATTGTAAAGCCAGTGTTCAGCCCTACGTCCCAAACATTATGTTCCTAAACGGTGAAACTGCCTTCTCGGTTTATTCAGTTTATTTTCTCCTGATAAGGAAAGAGTACGGTGTTGTAGGAAAGGTTTCCAAGAGCCACAAAGCCTGTGGAAGAGGTGGTGGTGACATAAGTCCAACAAGACTTTCACCAAGGAGACTGAAGTTCATGTGGGACTATAGACTTAAGTTTTCTTTAAATTAACCCTTTCACAACAACAACTACATGTTAGATATTAAGTTTAGGCACCAAAACTACTTGTGTAAGTTCAGGCTAGCCTAGTTTGGGTTAAAACACAAACCTTAGGCAACATGTTTGAAGCTTTTTCCCCATTTTCTAAGCTGATGATCTAATATATGATTAGTTTGCTCAACAAGTGCGATAGCATCCATCTATTAGCTATACCTGCTTCATCCTGTAGAGGGTCATTCGAAATTATCATTCGAAATCATTCCAAAAAAAAAAAGCCCATCCTTGATTATATTTATTTGTAAAAGTGCTAGAATGCCAAAATTAAGCTCCCAATCAAAGCAAAGTCCTTTCAGTTTATATAAAAAGCACATTTAAGAACAACAAGTATGGATCAAAGTGCTTTACAAAGAGATTAGATACACAAGACTGATTAAATAAAACACAGACGTAATTGGGGGGAAATAAGTAAATTAATAAGAGCATTAACTATCTGGTAAAAATCACAACCCAGCAGCTTTTTACAAGCCACAACTAAAATATAAACAAATAAACACAGGAATGTGGTCAGCCATGCTAATAATTCATCATAGCAATTAAGAAGCTGGAGCATATCTCAGCTGACATTGGGCAAAGGACATCCTGGACAGGTTACCAGTCTATCACCAGGAGACAGAACCATGCCTACTCTGACTCAGGGCCAATTTAAAGTCACCAGTCAACCTCTAATACATGTCTTTGGACTGTGGTAGGAAGCCAGAGCATCCAAGAAATAAACCCACACTGGAGAACTTGCAAACAAGGTTACAATTTAATTTAGCAGACGCTTTTATCCAAAGCGACGTACATACTGTAGGTAGGCAGGGCAGCATTAAGGACCTTGCCTAAGGGTCCTCACTGGATACCTGCGCCCTGACCGGGATTTGAACCACTGATCTCCCATGCCAAGGTCTGGGGTATTACTCACTGAGCTATCCAGCTGCTATCCCTAAATGCGAGCCATTTTAGGGTGTCCATAACCTTTGACAAGTTCTGACCGACTCATGTAGAACTTTTTTCCGGCCCATTTTTGAGAAAAAAATATCCATTTCCAGGGTAGGTACTTCTGAGCTGCTGTGAAAAACTGTTGTGTGGGGCTCATCACTGATTGGTTGAACTCGAAGTAAGACTAATTCCGATTGGTTAAATTCCAGAGAACATCAACTATAACAGTGTGAAATTCACCATATAGGCTAACACAAACAACCCTCCATTAGTTTATTTCCTACATGCTCAAAGAACTGTCCAGTAACTACTATTTGCTGTTGGTTTGGAGTTGACGTTGCGGTTAAAGCTATAAGATACTACACTGCAGTGGAAACAGAAACACTGAAAGGGTGAATTATGGGCAGCTCCAGTAAACGTTCGCACCTACCCAGAGTTCCTGCAGTGGAAAACCACTTCATGTTTCAGTGAGTGATAACGTAACATCCACATGAATCCCAGGACCCAACATTTCCAGCAGAACATTGCATTGTAACAAGATGATCAATTTCATTCCCTCCACCTATCAGTGGGTTTAATGCTGTGGCTGATTGATGTGCAGGTCCATTGTCATATTTCCCCTCTATGATGACCTTATTTTGGGAGGCTTATTTGTTATTATGAGGTGGTATTTGTAACATCTGGTGTGTGTGATGGGCGAGTGCATTAGTTTCAGTTCTCGTCTGACTGGAATAACTCTGAATATGAGCACTTTGTAATGATCTCTCCTTTCATGCTGCTGCTGTGCTGTGACAGCATCCCTGCCTTTGTCCTTTTTCATGCACATTTTAAAACCCCTATTAGAAACTTGGTTACCCATATACATGGCCAACAAATCAGTGTTCTCCAGGAGAAAATCTTGCCACAGAAATGAGATTCCTATAATCCCCCACCCCAGGAAACAGCTTTTTATTATCCATGATGTTTAAGAAATTGGGTTGCTGCAAGAAGCTGACTAACGCTTTTAAATACCCTGAATGTCCCCATTACGCTGGGAAAACCACAGAACATTTTTGTTTGGAACTGCATGCTACCGAGGAGTAGTGTTCTGTTCTGCTTTTACTTCCCTGTTTTAGTTCCCATGATGCCTCTTGCTACCTGCGACATCTGTGAAAAGGTGAACTGAAATGAGAAGTGAAAGGCCCTCTCTTTCCAAAATCAATGTTCCAATTATTCTTCTAAGTCCACACACTATGAAAATTGCTCAATACTTTCACAAGTTTGTGTTTTTCGTGTTGGTCCACTTTTCCCTGTGTTGCCTCCACCTCCTCACAATGGGATTACACAGTGATACAGCGCATCCCTCCTGCTGCACCGTCCCCTCAGTTCGAGCAACATCCGAAAGTTGTTCCACTCTTAAAAGTCGCTGTCACTGGGGAGAAGATGTGACTTTCTGTCTGGTGCTACAGGGAGAAGTGTAGCGCCGGGACTTAAAGATGAAGACTTTGCCTCGTCCTCTTTGTTCTCTGCAGCTTCGGTTTGCAAGCAAAGCCCCGCGCTGCACTTCATCACTCTCCTGTGTGCAGACGCTGTGAGTCATCCCACAGCACAATATTGTGTGTCTGAGTGAGTAAGATGAGTGTGAGTCACAGTAAAGTGTGTGAGTGTACACAGAGGAAAGAGGTAAAGGGAAAGAAATGTGTCCATTTAAGCGTGTTACAGTACGAGCTGCACATTGTTGTCTGTTTTGGCTTTGCTATGGAACTTTGAGAGAGCGAAGAAAAAGAGCATCCAGATTAATCAATCAATCTGTGTGTGTGCGTGTGATGTGTGCTGCGCCTCTACATGTGGCTTCAATCTCTGCTTTCTGTTGCGTCCCACCCCTCTTTTACCCTTCAGAGAGACTTATGACCACCGAAGACGTCTTCGTGGTTCAAAACAAGTTATTTCATATTGGATTTCACATGAAATTCATCCTCGTTTTTTTAAAATATAATTTCACTGAAAAATCTCACAGCATAAGAAAAGTGCTCTACAGGAACGAGTATATTAAGAACGCCCAGGTTATGTTGCGTCCGTGTGTGTATGCCTTTGTGGTGTGTTGACTGATGAGCCAGTAAACAGAGCCGGCGTCTCAGATATCAGTGGAGTTTATTGCTCTGGGTTCAGATCTGCCAGGTCTGAGTTGTTTATTTGGCTTCCAGGTATCAAATGAAACCCGCAACTGTGTCTCACAATCACATGTGTATTCCCTCGGTCCGACCGAGCAGCAATGGCTTTGTAGAGTCAACAAACAGTCATGCATGAACTTGTTCGCACAAATACACAACCCAATGTCCAGCACGTATAGAAACTAATCTCTCTTTTCTGCTTTCCCACAGATAGACTCACATTTGCTCTCTTCTCTTTCGCTTCACTTTTTCTACGTATACATACACACTACACAGGCGGCTGCGTTCCCATGCTTTGTCCCAGGTCAGCTCGGTTCATCGGAGCTCAAACACAAATTCTCCTGTCCCCTCATCTGCAGCGTGTAATTCAGACCAGCAGCATCCAGAGACCACCACAGGGTAGAGGCTACACAACCACACCGACCAACATGTCACCCACCCATCAAATGCACACACAAACAGCCACCACCGCGAACCTCCTCCTCCCTGCTCCGTCCCTGCAGCCATTACCAAAGGATCTGAGCAGCATCAACGTTATCTATCTCCGTCTCCCATGGGAGCACATAGCACGGTTATCATTCGGCGAACACACACACACACACTCTCTCTCTTCTGTCTCTCTGTTCGCACACACTCATTCATGCCTTCGTGCACGTACACACACATGCACACACTCTGCAGAGCAGAGATCAAAAGGTTAATCATGTCTTTTCATCAGCTGCACCACCCTCTCCTCTATCTGTCCTCCTCCTGTCTAATGGTTGTGTTTATATGTGTGTCTGTGTGTGTCGCAGTTGTGTGTACATGTGTACGAGCAGACGTTTGTCTGCGGTTGTGGGAGCATTTCTGTCCACACGGGTGGACATTTTGGAAAGGACTTTTTTTTTTGTTGCTCGCACACAGTAAATAAACAGTCCTGTCCTCCTCCTCCATTGTTTTCTTCTATCTCTCTCCATCTCATGGATGTTTTTCTCTCATGAAACGACATATCTCTGTTTGCATTAGGTGATTTAATGGGAGCCAATTGTTTCTGTTGTAGTTGTAAAGTTGGCTATTAATTTGATGTATGCTGCAATAAAGTCTGTGTAATAGTGCCTTTCTATAATTTGATAAGTATGTGAGATTTTAGCTGCATGTTTGAGAGTCTGCAAGTGGACTGAAAATGCTGCTTTTGACTGTTTAAGTAGTTTTTTAAGAGTTCAGAAAGACAGATAGAGAAAGAGAGAGGGAGAGAGAGAATGGTATATTTTAGAGCCTAACCCCCCTTCTTGAACCCCAATCCTGACTGAAGCAGGAAGTGCTTACTCATTCAGGAGGTATACATTTACAGAAGACCCTCTTCTGCACCCGCAAATGGAGATTTCTGAAATGGGTCAAGGGTACAAAATGGCTGTGAAGCAAAACAAAAAGGTATTCAAGGTTCACATGGTTTAAGTTTTAGAGTGTTTTTCTCTCATTGATGTGATGTTGCATCCTGAGCAGTGAACCTTGTTTTTCTGAGCTGCTCTCATGGCAATCCATTTCAAACACAATTATCTCATTTCATAAGTTGGTATTTAGAAATATTCCTCTGTGAGTTTCCACATCAACACTTCAGGCTATGTGCTTGTAAAACTAATAGAAAGTAAATTATGCATTATCTGGGAAGGATTTAAGAATATGAAGCGGGGGTATGTTAACAATTTCCTTTTGGCAGTGTATAAATTTGTTAAGAGTGGTTTACATTAATTATCGCCCATTTATTTCATATTTTTGTAACTTGAAGCATCTGTGCTTAGACGGAAGAAGCCACTATAATGTCTCCTTTATATGCAAACCAAGATGAATCCGCTATCATTTGTTGCATGGTGGTTCCTCAGCGTATCAGGCTGATTTTCACTGGAAAGTGAAGCAGCCTTGGAAGAGCAGATGATATTCTGCCATGAGTTACGGCACCCTTGCTCCACAGTTCATTAATGATAACCCCAGCAGTGAGGCTGGCCGGGAGCCGTGCCTGTCCTCCAGCTCTTCATTAGCATGGTGTTGTGGGCTCCACAGCAGCCGGGCTACACTCAGGGCAGTCTGGGCTGCCATGCACATTATCACATTATCATGCTTCCGAGTGTGTGGGATTGAACATTTGCCACGAGGCTTCCAAGCACTCGCACCAGCTGATCCGAGACACACTTGTAGAGCTTTTGATGTGTTTTGGACGTATGTAAATGCAGTGTTTTACAGTCTGATGTGCTCTATCTGGCTGGATTTCTGCATTTCAGTGCAATATTTATAGTGTTTAAAATGGAGATTTACAGCTCAGAACAACAGTATGTTTCAGAATTAATATAAAGGTCAGACTTTCTCAGGTAGCTGCGGTGGATCATTTTAGTTTATCTGCTTTCAATATTGTAAAGTACTGACCTTAAAAGTTTTTTAGCATCGACTGAGTGAAATGGAGGACAATTATTTCTTCTGGAATCTGCCACACCGACATTAACAGGCCCTGACGGACTTGTATAACTAACTGAGTTTTGACAAACAAGTCAGACAGAACTTATATATAGAACTTAATAATTCTGTTTTTCCCACATTTCCTCCTCCCGGAGTTTGTTACCGATCCTACTCTCTTGTGGACAGCTCCTCATTTTCTCCACTAGAATTGATACCTGCTGCACAGCTCCTCTGGCTCAACCATATGTCGGATTTGTAGATTGTGCCGCAGTTGTTTAATTATGTCTCATGATAATACACGAGTGATTAAATAGAAGGGGATTATCGCGGGGATTTGGAAGGCACTTTTACAACACTTGTGGAGTTTATTTCGCAATTTCCAAACTTGAAGTCACTTAAAACAATCATTGTGGAAAATACGCTTAATTACATGCTCGCTGAGAGGGAGAGGAGTAGACGGTGCTATTGTCACCTGCAGCAAATACGAAGCTACAGCTGTCAGTCAGCGAGCTTAGCATTAAGACTGGAAACGGGGAAAACAGCTTGCCAGGTTCTGCTCAAAGGTTACAGAATTCACTGGTTTTAAACAGACTTTCTAACTTGCAAAAATACATTTATATGCAAGGTTTTGGTGCAAAGAGAAGCCATCCTAAATAGGAAGTGGCTACAACTTCCTAATCTTGCAGAGGCCATATGTAGATGTACGTATAGGGATGCATTTACATGGCAACTTTTTGTATTTTATTTAACACTCTTATTCTTTGCATTATGTTTTGGGATTTGTGCCTTCCTATAGTACAGGGAGAATGTTGCAAAGAAATGTATTTTTGCAAGTTAGACAGTGTACAGGCATCAGTTTGAACCTTTTTGATATGCTCATCCCTCTCCTATGCACCTGACTCATGAATTAGATGTGCAAAGATTTCCTTCATCAAACCAAATCCACCTCGCAGCACCTCTAAATCGCAGTAATCAGCATGTTAGATTTCATTCACCTCATTCAATTTTTGCAACAAAAAAAAAAGTGCACCAACAGAAATAAAGCAGTCTATGTGGGGGCTTTTTCTTTTGCCGTGACAAATAACTTCCACAGAATTTCAGCTGGTTTTCCACACAAATCCACACAATGATTCACTTCAATGTAATCAGACTACGTGCTGTTTCCCAAAATGTTGAAATCGTTCTTTTAAGGTGTCCTGAGCTGGAGGCAAAGTTACGAAACAGACGGTGTTTGTTAGAAAAATGCATTGTGTGGAAAGTGTTGAATACGTGTCCTTTGTCCTGAAACATTTTTTCACAGCAGATTTTAATTTTTTCCTAATCATCCATTGTTTCTATCCATATTTTATGACTTCATTTAGTTGCTTTGCATGTCATCGCTATGAAACCCTGATCAGCTGAATAGCATGAAACCCACCCATCCTGTTGCTGCTGTGCTTTTGCTTGTGCGTCCATGTGCAGAATATATACGAAACAGGGACTCAAACACGCCACGTGGTTTCTTTTAAGGTGTGACATTCAATTTTTCACCCTTATTAAGATCTTTATCTGGCTGAGTTTAGCATAACGTAACTTACTGTGTGTTTTTTGTTCTTCTCCGAATCATTTTCACACAAGCTACACTAGAAACTTGTTACCTCCCATGTTCGCCAGCCTCTCAGTGACTAAATCTCCATTGCAAAGCTCAGTTTTCTCACCAAGATGATAAAGATACAGGCCTTATTGTGAAGATTGTTGTTTTCTTTTCACTTTGTTTTTCAGTCTGCGTAACAGCGTGGCATTTGATTTAGGAATTCATACCTCGTCTTTATTTCAAAGGGCTGGGTCCTGCTGTCGTGCCTCAGTGTCTCGCTCAAATGTCAACCTGCGTCCAGTATGATAGTCTATTAGTTCTATATATATGCTGTTTCAAAGCAGGTCAAGCCTCTATTTTAACCATCCTCAACATTTTACAGGTCACAATTTCTGCACCTCACAGATGTGGTTTGACAAATGTTGTACTGTAACTATCCTGCATGTCACACCCAAGTACTGGAGCTGTGTAAATTGTCCCTTCAGTAGAGATTTTAAAAGAAAAGTCAGGTATAATAAAAGAGTGCGTACGGCTGTATACGTTTTAGGGCAGTGTTGCCGTCACTCCACATGTGAAGTGAAATGATTTCTTGCCATTGGCTGCTGTTGGACAGAAAAAAGTCAAATACTTGCTGACTGTTGTCAATATTTCAAACCGTATTAACTGGAAATTCTCTTCTATTGAATCCAAAACATTTGCCTCAGCTGAACTTTCATATGTTTCCTCTATTCCGCCTCAGGTTGCAGCGTATATTTTTGAAATATATATCCATACTTTGCCACAAAAACAGAAATTAAGTTTTAATTTCTGCTTTTGTGGTTCTTGCGACATGCATTTAGCTTGAAAAAACAACAAAGGAGTGCCACTGGACGGTCAAGAGGACTAGTAGAACCTAAATTAGACACGAAAACACTTCCAGAGTAAAAGAGGGAGGGAAAGCGACTGTGTTTTTAGCAGTTGGTGCCTCACATCTGGGCCACAACCTCCGTATTATCTGAGATGGAGAAGTTGGACACATTGAAAAAAAGAAAAATGACGCTGATCTCCCTCAGGAGAACGAGAGAAAACGGCTCAGTCGTGGCAGCAGGCTGTTTAGGAGTGAGGGCTGACGTGTGTGTGTGTTTGTGTTGGGGTTCAGGGTTCGGTGAGCGGTTTAACAGTGCACCCTAGTGACCGTGATGAGGAATGCATCGGCGGAGAGTGTGTGAAACTGAACGGCAAAGTTTTGTTTAGAGAGCGCATTTGCTTCCACGGTTTAGGTGAAGCTCCATCAGAGTTTCCCAGAGCTAAACGTTGCCTTGAGACATAACTTTTTTTTATTATTGAAAAAGGAGGCCCTGCGACAAAGGCCAGATATTGTTGCCAAGTGAAATATGTTAGTGCTTACACAATGTTTGCTTAAGAGTTGTTTTTGAGCCCTGGATTTCTTGGTTCAATATGTAGTAATACAATACAAGGCAGCCACAGCCAGAAGACAATGAAGTTGTCAAGCTCATATCTGCCAGGGAGGCATGTGTACATGTTCGCCGTGGTCAGAGCGCCCCAACAGCCATGACATTAGGGGCAGCATTCCTCAGGCTGCCTTTGAAGTCCTGTGGTATTTCCATGTCGTCTGATTAAAACATGCAGATTTTTAAACTACATCAAAATAATGGTAATTACAAGTTACCCCAGAGATACAGTACATCACTGTCAGATTATCTGTACATTTTTGGGTGATTCTGCCCATTTTGTGTGTGTGTGTGGATCTCAATGTGTCCTACAGCGCACATGTGTTTATGCGTTCTCGTGCACCGGTGCAGCTTGTAACTCTAACCCAGCATGTTGCTCTGAGGAACACCACAGATGTTCAGATGTTTCTCTTTGGAAAACAAACAGAGGCCATTTTCTCCCTGAACTGAGGGACTGTCAAAATAAGAGCTGTCCCCCCCCTCCTCTGGACCTCTCCTCCAACAGTGACTCTCTTATTCAGCTCACCACTCGCTCCGTCTAACCTGGATATGATGGGTTTACGTACGAGTCTGTTTTTTAAGACTGTTTGTACATGCGTCTGGACCATCCATTGCTGTTGAGGCACACGGCAGGGGCTTTACAGGGTGATGATTTCTCAGACTGGGAGAGATTTAGAGTCCTGAAATGGGAGGGAGGGACTGGAGAAAACATGGTGGGAGAGCAGGACACCCCTGCCACCCTCTCCTCCTCCTTGCCTTCCTTTTTCTGCTCCACCTTTGATTAATGTCCTGCTCCCCATAGTGTATGGCAGGACTCCACAGGGCCCCAGGTGAGGACCTTGGGGAGTCAGGAATGGAGGAAAAGAAGAGAAACATATGAGTAAAGAGAGAAGCTATTTGCTTTTTTTTAACATGTCCAATCATTTGTCTTTTGGCGTTACATTAATGATCACATGGCTTCCTTTAACCTGACACATGCATCAGTCTCGCACATAAAAGTGTGGGATGAAAATAAGACGAGAAATGAAAGCGCACACTGGCACTGAGACGGCGAGTCATTTGTATCGGCGCTGATAGTGGGAGATGGATGTGATAGAGTCGGAGCAGAGGGGAAGAAAACAAGCTGTTTGAGCTGTGAAATTGAAGAGGATCAAAGTGTCAGTGAGTCATAAATAAAGCCTGGTCCCTCCCTGTGGATAGATGGATTGGTTGTTGTGTTACACTGATTCTAACAGGACTGCTAGACAGCTCTGTGAACATCAGGAAAACACACACCAGAGCGTGTGTGTTTCTACCACTGTTTAAAACAGAATGCTTTGGCTGCTCATTAAAACAGGGAAGGTGGTCCATTGAACCCTTATTGGCCGGTACATTTTCCCAGATCTCGGCACGTGTGTGTGTGTGTGTGTGTGTGTGTGTGTGTGTGTGTGTGTGTGTGTGTGTGTGTGTGTGTGTGTGTGTGTGTGTGTTTGCGTGTGCGTGTGTGTGTGTGTGTGTGTGTGTGTGTGTGTCTGCAGCTTATGTGTCTCATAAGAGCCATGCCGAAATGTAAAAGGAGACTTAATATTAATTCCATACACAGGTCTCGGACATGGGG
>OMNN01091277.1:0-17418 GCA_900302755.1 Chromis chromis | reverse complement strand
TGATCTTCAGCCGGAGTTCTTTCTGGACTCTGCGCAGCTCCTCTTTATCCCCCGATCTAAAGACCCTCTTCTTCTCGTTCAGCAGGGCCTTTATCTCGGAGGTCACCCAGGGTTTGTTGTTGGGAAAACACCGTACCTGCTTGGAGGGCACAGTGTTTTCCACACAGAAATTGATATAGTCTGTGATGCAGTGGGTCAGACTGTCAATGTCGTCACCGTGGGGGCTGCAGAGTGCTTCCCAGTCCGTTGTATCAAAACAGTCCCTGAGCCTCGCACTGGTCTCCTCAGACCACTCCTTCACAGACTTCTTCTCAGGTGGCTGTCTGCCCACCATGGGGATGTAGTCTGAGATGAGGTGGACAAGGTTGTGGTCTGAGCGACCCAGCGGGGGGAGGGGGGATGAGGTGTATGCATTTTTGATGTTTGCATAAAGTAGGTCCAAAGTTTTATTGTCCCTGGTTTGGCATTTCACGTACTGAGTGAAGGTGGGGAGAGCAGAGGACAAGGAAGCATGGTTGAAGTCCCCGGAGATGAGGATGAGGGATTGAGGGTGCTTGGTCTGCAGTCGAGAGACGACATTGAGGATCTCATCTGAAGCTGCGGTAGCATCGGCCGTTGTTGAATGGTTGGACCTAAATCCAGACTGAAAGGGCGATAAAATATTATTATTCTTGAGGTAGTCTGACAGTTGAGAATAGACCAGTTTTTCCAGGATTTTTGCAATTGAACAAATGATAGATATAGGTCTATAATTATTACAATCAAGGACATCATTTGCTTTGTGGAGTGGAGTAATTTGTGCCGATTTCCAGATGTAGGGTAATTCATTAGTAGACAGAGAGAGATTAAACAAATCAGCCAGAGGGTACATAAGAACACCAGCAGCAAATTTAATATATCTGTTTTCCAGACCGTCAAGTCCAGCGCTACTGTTTCCATTGGATTCCCTAATGGCACTCAGTACATGCAAAACATAAAAAAATGTTTCTGGAAGATTACACTGAATATCTGAACAACTGATTACAAAACATAGCCTCTGCCTTAGTGAAATTATCTCATGACATTGCCTCATTTCAGCAATGCTTCCTCTTTATTTTACTGGTGGCACAATAAACAGCTGCATGTCAATGGCAACCACAGTACAAGCATGGAAAAAACCATACAGTGTACAAGTATTTTCACTTACTTCTGCTTATTAACTGTGACAGGAATCTTTAAAACTGGGCATTAAAAAAACAACACACAAAAAAACAAGAAAATACTGTGTGTTATTTTTAAATTATAGGTGCTGGGAGGGAGTGTACAGAAAAGAGGCAACAAAGAGGTAAACAACTAGGGAGTGTACATTTAATTCTTTAGTGTTGTTTTGTCATTTTTGTATTGCTTCTTTCCTATTTTTCACTGGATCTGGTTGGTGGTGGGCTGCACAGTGGTTGTTAGCATCGTCGCTTCACAGCTAGAAGATCTCCGGTTTGTGTCCCGGTTAGGACGCCTGGGATCTTTCTGTGTGGAGTTTGCATGTTCTCCCTGTGCAGCGTGGGTTTTCACCAGGTTCTCCAGCTTCCTCCCACAGTCCAAAAACATGCTGAAGATAATTGATGATTCTAAATTGTCCGTGGGTGTGAATGAGAGTGTGCTTGGTTGTCTGTCTCTATGTGTAGCCCTGTGATAGACTGGTGACCTGTCCAGGGTGTCCCCTGCCTTCCCCCGAGTCGGCTGGGATAGACTCCAGCCCCCCCACAACCCTAAAGAGGATTAAGCGGTGTATAGATAATGGATGGATGGTTGGTGGTGCAATTCCTTAGATCTTATACTGTGACTGTGTGGTCAAATTCTGTGAAAAACATTTGCATCATTATAAGAACTAAGCCAATATTCTGCCATGATTACATATTGAACAAGTATTTTTCATTGTTTGAGAAGCAATGAGAACCCAGTCCTCTTAAAGCCATCCTTAGAACAAGCTCTTCATGTCTGGCCAATAAGTACCAAATGTGGCTGTGTTGTTTGGAATGGTAATGGCAAAAAAATGTAATTTTACGAATGTGGAAAATGTATACTCACTGGCCACTTTATTAGGTACACCTTGTTAGTACTGGGTTGAACCCCTTTTTGATTTCAGAGCTGCCTTAATTCTTCAAGCATCAATTCAACAAGGTGCTGGAAACATTCCTCTGAGACTTTAGTCCATATCGACATGATAGAATCATGTAAATGCTGCAGATTTGTTGGCGTCACATCCATGTTGCAAATCTCCCATTCCACCACATTCCAACGGTTCTATTGGATTGACATCTGGTGGATATGGTCAGCAACAATACTCAGGTAGGCTGTTTAAACGATGCTCAATTGGCCCTAAGTGAGTCAAGAAAATATCCTCCACACCATTACACCACCACCAGCAGCCTGAACTGTTGATACAAGGCAGGATGGATCCATGCTTTCATGTTGTTTAGGCTAAACTCTGACTGTACCATGTGAATGTCTTAGCAGAAATCAAGACTCATCAGACCAGGAAACATTTTTCCAATCTTCTATCGTTTTTTTTTTTTTTTTAATATAGGCTCAGTCTCCTGTTCTTAGCTGGCTTTACTAACACCCAGTGTGGTCTTTTGCTGATATAGCTAATCTGCTTCAAGGGTTGACATGTTGTGTGTTCATACATGATCTTCTACATACCTTGGTTGTACAAGTGGTTATTTGATTTACTGTTACCTTTCTCTGGAACCAGTCTCCATTCTCCTCTAACTCTGGCATCAACAAGGCATTTTCTCCCAGAGAACTGCTGCTCACAGGATATTTTCTCTTTTTTGGATCATTCTCTGTAAATCATAGAGATGGTTGTGTGTGAAAATCCCAGTTTCTGAAATAGTCAGACCACCTTGTCTGGCACCAACAACATACCAGGTTCAAAGTCACATAAACACCTTTCTTCCCCATTTTGATGCTCAGTTTGAACTTCAGCAGGTCGTCTGGACCGTGTCTACAGGACTAAATGCATTGAGCTGCTGCCAAGTTATTGTCTGTGAAGATTCTCATCTGGAACTCCCAACCAGTCAGTTTGGAACAAATGAAGCCTCTTGGATGAGAGGTGGAACAGTTAAGCTAACTCAACCAAGTCCAGATGCTACGATTGAAACTACAAGGATGCCATGTTATTGTTATTATAAAACAAGCCATTGAACAGGTGAACCTAATAAAGTGACCACTGAGTGTATTCTGTACTTATGTGTGATTCCATGTTTCCATATTATACTTGAAAAAGGGACAGTAAACAGATTTTACTATTACAAAACACAGCAGGTATGTATTGTGTTAAAATCATGCAATTTCTCTCTAAATTCTTGATGAAGTAAAGTGTTGGCTCACTTTGTTACTTCCTCATTCTCATGAAGTGGTTGCTTGGCAGTGATTATATAAAGACCTGTTGGTTTGAGACTCTGCAGTTTATCAGCCATGGACAAAGGTTTGCTGCTGAATGAAGCCGCTCTGCTGAGAGATGATCATCGTCAACAACAACATCCTGTTGATAAGAAGTTGGTAAGAAGACTGCAGGTAGCTTTGATAGTCGTGTGTTCAGACTCAGACTCAGACTCAGACTTCTTTATTGTCATTCGACCCTTTACAGGATGAATGAAATGCAGTTTCTTAGGTCTTGGTGCAGGTTTCAGTTCAGTGCAATGACTGATGTGGAACTGTTCAACAGTGTGTTGGTCTGTTGAGTAGAAGAAAGTGTTTTTCTGTGTGTATTAATGCTTTGCTTATCTTGATTTTCTTATAGCAGGTGAAAGAAACAGAAGGGAAAGCGGTGAAGATTGTAGTCAGGAGATTCTGCGGGAAGAGACGAGGAGGATGCGGCGCTTTCTAGTAAGCTTGATTTACTTGTACAACAACAAAAAATCACAGTGGAAATTCTGACATGGATAACATTTGACTGACTATCTCTCTCCTACTTTTTAGCGCCCACCTCCAACTACCGAAGTTCAAGTAAATACTGAAGAAGCCGCCTAGAGTCTAAATCTGCAGGAACTGCCGCACTATGAAGAAGATTGCAAATAAAGGAAGATAATTGTAAAGCTTACAACAAAGACAACGCAAGTGTTTTTTTATATTGGAAATAAAAGATTCCAAATCAGATATTGTGTGTTTTTCTACTTGGCACACAGCTCTGGATGGTATCCAAAACCTTTAAAGGACTCTGTCTTCTGCACTGTAACTGAGAAGTGTAACTGTTGAGTAGCTTATTGAACCAGCAGACAAAACTACAGTCAGCTGGTTAATCCTTTAAAACCTACCATAGAACAAGTTTGCCAGAACATATCTTCACATTTTTACATGCTATAGAACTTGCTATGCATCAATACAACCCTTACATCCCACATTTCCGTCCATATTAACTAAATAAATTGCTAAAAACCACCAGAAAAATGAAAATAGTTTTTTTAGGGTTCGAGCACCACTATTGGAATTGCTGCGATTATTATCTTTCTCCAGTTTCGTTGCGCTCAATTTTGAAGCCCTAAACATACTCGAAAACGCGTATAAATTGCCACACACGTTGGGACGGTGTCCCGTTCTCACATAGGGAATACACATGTCAATGAAAAATGGCTCAATAGCGCCACCTAGAAAATTGGACTTCATGGGAGTTAATACAAATAGTGTCACGTACAACTACAAAATTCGGTACACATATGTATCACGACAAGACAAACAAAATTGCCTAATCAACCCTTTACCCAAAATGCAACAGGAAGTCAGCCATTTTGAATTTATGGTCAGAAATGTGCACTTTTTAAGAGCGAACTCGTCCTAGGGGATAACTCCCACAGATCTTAAATTTGGGCCACATATACTACAGGTGGTGGTGACTAAAAGTTATTACAATCTTTCTCAACTGTAACTAGACTGTATGTAACCCAGGTGGAAAACCTGCTCCATCCCTGTAGTGTTGTCCGAGCTAATCATGGTTGGCTTTACGGGTGACGTCACGCGGTCACGTGAGTCAGCGCGTCCAGCTGCGTACGCTCTAATATGGCGCTGTAGTCAGTGTAAGAGCCGTGGGGAAGCCACACGGGAGAGAGCTGCAGGAGCCTTCCGCCGTGCCTTGGGTGACTGACAAGCAACCGTTTTGAGTAGCTACGAACTGCGGAACTGGCCAGGTTCCCAGGATTTTTGATGGCGAGCTAAGAAGGAGGCCTAGCCTAGAAACTGCCTAAGGACTAGCACTTGTGCTGAAGTATCACCCTCTCCTGCCAGGCCGGTAGGGGGCTCTCTGCAGTCCGCCATCCTCTCACCCCACTGACTCTCTCTCTCTTCTCCTGGGCCACCACACACACTCAAACCTCTCCCCTCACGTACATTATCCCCCTGGACAAATTCAGTAAAACCCAGACGTGGGTTGTCCCCCTCATTGAACTGTGGGCTGGGTTGGATATTGGGGTTTGGGGTTGCGAGGAACTAATATAATATCGCAGACTGTGATTTGTGAGTTGCTGTTTCCATTTTGTTGTGTATTATGAATTGAGCTCAATGATCTTATTGCGAATGGCCATTCATCATTTCTCCACTTGTTCCTGTTCACTGTAAATATTGTGCACTGCACTGATGTATGTCATTTACTATTATCACTCTCAATATATGGTACCAAACTAAAATTCAGTCTCCTGCCTCTCCCTTCTTGAGCCGAATCTTTATCTTCTGACCCTAGCCCAAACGATCCTTTGTGGTTTAATAATTATTTAGCAACACACCTGCTACATGTACGTGTTCCCATCGACTGGAAACTTCACATGCATGATAAAAGTCCGATCCTGAAGACATGCATATGGCTATTTCGTGTCTCATTCACCAGCACGCCATGAAACAGGAAGTGATGTATAACTAACCTATACATGCTCCGATCGGCCTGAGACTTCACAGGCATGATAAAAGTCGGGGCCTGAGGACATGCATATGGCCATATCCTGTCTAAGTTGCAAGCACGCCATTAAACAGGAAATGCACTCTAACTAGACTGTACGTGATCCGATCGACTGGGAACTTCACATGTGTGATAAAAGTCGTATCCTTAGGACATGCATATGGCCATATCCTGTCTAAGTCGCAAGCACGCCATGAAACAGGAAATGCACTCTAATTAGACTGTATGTGCTCCAATCAGCGTCAAACTAAACGTGTGATCAAAGTCTCGTCCTGATAACATACATATAGCGATTTCCTGTCTAAGTCACCAGCACGCCAGGAAACTGGAAGTGCTGTCTAACTAGCTTGTACGTGCTCCGATCGGCCTCAAACTTCACCTGCACGATCAAAGTCGGGGCCTGACGACATACATATGGCGATATCCTGTCTAGGTCGCCGACCAGCAAGAAGCTCGAACCCGTCCAACGCTGCTTGCAGCTTTAATTTTACACATATATTGCTAAATACAGAAATGTTATAGCTGTATCCCTCAAAAATATAAAAAAAGTTGCACAAAATCCTTTCAAACCACAGAAAATGTATTTGGAGTAGGGTCATAACTTAACTTCTGAAATACACTATTTTTTATAAACAGAAATAAAATGTACCTTATGAAGAATTTGAAAAGAGACAGTATGTACATCAAAAAAAGAATATTTACAGTGTAAACGTTTCTGGAAGGAAACAGTGCACATGACACATTGTAAGTAGAATATGTAAGTTTAACTCTTCTGGTTTCATATGCAAAAAGGATTATTGCTCTATTGTATTTGGTTGCAATTCTACAGGCATTTAAAACTAGATGGGAGCACTGGCGCTCACGTCGGTTTTACAGTTGTTTAAACACTAAAATGAAAATCTTCACACAATGAACAGATCTTTACACTCTAGAAGCAAAACACCTGTCCAGAGTTGCACAACAATAAGCACAGACTCAGCTTCACACTTTTTGCAAAACATTACACACAGTGATTTGCAAAACTCTACACGCATTTTCACACCTTAGGCACAGATAAGGATTGTCAGGTTACTTCCTTCTCATTACAAAGCCCCGGCTTGCCAATGACCACACTAATGAACAAACTGGATAATCACATCCACCAGGTGTGGAAGCACACATGTGCTAAACTGAAAATACAGCACAGGTAGGTGCTATAAAAGGCAGCAGGTGAGTTCACCTGTCTTCAACAGAAATGGAAGGAGTTACAGTTTTTTACAGTTGTTTACACACTAAAATGAAAATTTGAAGACAAAGGCTGTGATGTGGATGAAATGCTATGGCCTGATCCAGCCAGACGGAGAGATAATGAGAGTTACAGTATTGTTGTTGTTGTTGTTGCTTTAGTTTTTCTTCAGAGTTGCTAAAAGTGTATGTACTTCATGCAGTCATTTTTATTTGTTTTATTTATTTTGTCTACACTTTACAGCAGTAAGAAAAACTACTATTTTGTTCTGATTTTCATTGTTGATTGATATGTTACTGTAACTGAATATGGTAAGAAATACATATTTTCAGTCTGCAGCATCAGTGTTGTGCAGTGTTTGGTAAGTTTATAGTATTTGTGTACTTTCTCTGTATACCTCAAAGTAATAATGAAGAATGTCTATCTCTTTGTCATCTAAATGATCCCTTACATAAAAATATCTGGCAAAAAAGTCGAGCACATGCTCTTTCCTAAAATAGGGTTTTTACAAATGTGTTTTGTATTGATCACAGTATAACTGACTGCAATAGTGTCTGATCATTTGAAGACTGTTAGTGAGATGAAAACAAAACAGCACTTTTATAAATATGTGTATATGTTTTGAGTGAAGTATACCATTTTGCAAACATCTAGGAGTTATGCAAATTCAGTGTGGTGTTTGGATAATTGTGTGAATATTTTGAAAAAAGGAGCCCTGTTTTTAAAATTGCATGTAAGCAATTGAAAAAAACTGTAACTGTCGACACACCAATCAGGTTTGAGCACTATAAAAATGCAGCAGGTGAGTTCACCTGTTTTCAACCAGAATGGAAGGAGTCAGAGGAAGATGAGAGAGACTATAGAAATGATTTATTTCTCTTCATATACTCAAAATCAGTCAACATAGACAATCACAACAAAACATGTCCCAATATTTATGCTACCACATTAGCATAAATAACACTGTAAGTAACTTGTAACAAGTACTACCAGTAGTACACGTTACAAGTACTAAGAAGGCCAAAATAAAAACCTGGAAGAAGTTCATGAATACAAACAGCTGAAAGTCCCTCAGGATTTGTCATGTCAACATCCTCAACGTAGTGAAGGAAAATGCTGACTGATGGTCTGCAGACCTGTACACCCAGTACAGGTTACAAGTACTGTAAAGTATTTATTGTGTATCTATTTTCTGGGCTTACAGTGTTATTTATGCTACTGTGGTAGCATAAATATTGGGACATGTTTTGTTGTGATTGTCTATGTTGACTGATTTTGAGTGAAGAGAAATAAATCATATTTTCAATAGTCTGCAGCATTGATGTTTTGTGTTTGGTGAATTTACCGTGTTGTATATTTTCACTTTCTCTGTGTACTTCACTTACAGTAGTCTAATCACTGAGAGGTAGAATGGCTAAAAGTGTTTTAAGTTAAACACAGCAGTGTGTAACTGGTTCAAACAGAATTAAGCCTTATGAAATGTGTGTGTTTCATATGGTAACATAATATGTTTTTTTTTTATTTTTTATTAATGTGTATATAGTTTGTATAAGAGTGTTTCATTTTGCACAGGATCTGAGGTGTCGTGCAATTGTGTGTGTGGTTGTGCTAATTGTGTGTAGTGTTTTGAAAATCCGTGCTTAAGCAATCGTAAAAAACTGTAACCTACCGGAAGAGGTAGGTACCAGTGGGCAACATGAGACATCACTGATTGGATGACGGCACCGTTAGGCTTTTGAAGTTATTCTCTCAATACCAAGTACGTTAAGTACAGAGGTTTATAGCCTGACAGGTGCACAAACATCACTATACATTAATTACCTGGACCTCACCTGTACACACTGAACATCATCACTAATGTGAATAGAATATTTCATGTCAGCTGCTTCACTCAGAACCTAAACACAGGTGAGCTCTTACTCTGCCTGTCAGGTAATAAAACAGAAACCTTTTCAAGCATAAGCAGTTTCTGATCAAACAGGTCAGATTAGAAACATTTAATTCTGGCTTCAACAATTCATATCAGACAATTCATATTTAGAATACAGTTGAAAAGATATTTAATTGTTTAATTTAAGAGATTTCATTTTATAACAGGACTAAAGTCTCTTATAAAACATATAAACAGCTGTAAAACATTGTGCCTCTCCTCCTGAGTTCTTTAGTGAAGCTGTTCAGCCTTTATTTTCCATTAACAGCATCAGGCTGGTACAGATGCTGCTGCTGAAGGTCCACGGATGGAGCTGCTGATGTTCTGTCTGTGGAGTCTCCAGCAGTCAGGATCTGTGTTTCTTCAGCTGTCCCTCCAATAGAATGTAGCTTAAATGTTAGTTTTAATGCACAGTAACAGTCACAAGAATAGAAGAAAGTTGTACTACAGGTAATGAAGACAAGACAATAATTCAGAAGTACAAAGTAGGCGATCGAGGACATTAAATAACAATATAAAGTGATGAACAATATTAAAAAAAAAACACTGTGAGGCCAAAGAGTGACCGTTAGATATCGTAAAACTACTTATATCCCTGTTTAACTGCTACAGAACCGTCAGAGCCAGCGGCAGATTTCAGAAAGACCTCCCAGACGTCACTGTCAAACCGGGACACTCGCATCTCCGAAACCGTTGGAGTAAAGGCGTTATCTTGATAAACTGACCACAGATTTGACGTTTATACAACTACTTTCTCACCTCAAATAATCTTTAAACTACATTTTGTGTACAACAGTAGTATTTACAATGTTACAATGTTACAGTTTCATTTAGCAGACGCTTTTCTCCAAAGCAACGTACATCTGAGAAAGAACAACACAAGCAAAGATCTAGATAGAAGGCCAGGAAGAGCAGAAACTCTGCTTTAGGTCCTGATACAACAAACTGGTATTACCTTTGAAAGTCCTCACCTCGATCTTTTCCACTGGTTGGCACAGAATGCGAAAGGCAGAATAACTTCTGGTTCAAAAGCCTAACGGCGCCGTCGTCCAATCAGCGATGTCTCATGTTGCCCACTGGTATCTACCTCTTCTGGTATGTTAATGTTGTAGTGTTTTGCACTTCAGGGCCACCGGTATGTTAATGTTGTTGTGTTTTTAAATTTACTGTTGTTTTTTTCAATTTGCTGTTGTGTTTAGTGATTTGTTGATGTGGTTTGCACTTCAGGGCCACCATACATATCATGTGCTGTGCAAATAAAAATAAGTAAAAACAAGCAGAGTAAATCACAGCTGGTTAGAAGCTCATAGACAAAATGAACAGCCACAGGGTCACCCAAGAGTTCATAAACCAGGAAATCACAAACAAAAATCATCTTTTTAATCATTACATTTAATCAAATAAAAAACAATTGTAAAATAAAAATACAATTGCAAATATTTTCTATACTGTATATCGCAAGGAGTTTAATGATACTTCAAATCTACAAGGACATTTTGAATGTGTGTTTTCTCCTCTTTCGACATGTTGTGTTACCAGTGATACCTATTTTCACAAAAGCTTTAGAATGGGTCATTCCTTATTATCAAATGTATATGATGCAATCTATCTGAAACTTTTTATAATTAACGTGAGCAGAGAAGAACAAAATTCATTTCTATTTTTAAAAGTTCTGTTGTTCTAAATGCTAAATTCTGGTCTGTGGTCCTGTAGTAATGGCTCAGGGACCTCAGAGGATCTTTTCTGGAAGCTGGATGCTCTTCAGACTTTTATCAGAGATCTCCACTGGCCGGAGGAGGAGTTTGGCAAACACCTGGAGACACGATTGAAGCTGATGTCCAGTGACATGATTGAATCCTGTGTAAAACGGTATGATGCTGTCCAATGTGACAAAGACAAAAATGTTGGGATGGTTTATTCTTAATTATCTATTTTATTAGTTTATTATGTAGAAGAACATATTCCTCTGAAGTGGAGTGGAGTTGGGAAATGTCAGGATGAAATGATATACTAATGAAGTACATATAGAGTACTTGAGGAAATACACATTACTTTCCATCACTTGCCATAGCTTCTGTTGATGGTAATTATTGAACACAGAAAGTATATTTAAGTCTGACTAGTTTAAATAAACAAACATGGAGTGCAGTGGCTTGCAGTTAAGTGTTTACAGTGTGCAAATGGCATTTAGATAGTCATGTAAATAAATGACATTTTTCAAAAGTAAAAACTGACACTTTACTTCATATTTTATTCATTTCCGGTGTGAGGGGTTGAAGCACAAGACGTATTTCTAAATGCTTGTGGCTCTGGACATGTCTTCCATTCTCTAAAGGACTCGGGCAGCGTTTGAGGCTAAGCTTCAGAAGAGTAGCCGGGCCACAGACTTCCGCGTGCCGCAGTCCATCTGCACTATGTTCAATGTAATGGTGGATGCCAGGGTTCAGTCAGCCAAGCTGTGTGCTGTGGACCTGGGGCAGGAGGTAGGAGACACACAATATATTGTGGAAACTCACTTTCTTTCAAAGAGTGAGGACCCATTTTAGAACAAATCTTTGAACATTCTCTCACAGTTTACACTGACCCCTCACAGACTTCTTACAGTTCATAACTCACATCACGGTCAATGGAGTTCAAATTGTTTGTGTTTCTGTTTTGAGTGGCATTAACAGATGATGGTGTGAAAGCCTTTTTATACTTTTCTTCTGTTATTTGAATGCAGCTTTCTTAGTTTTTACTTCATGTATAATTTTACATGTGGCTTGTCACCTCTGCTTTTTTTTCTTCCTCTCTGTCTTGTGAAAGTTTGTTAGAGAGTGGGTAAGTGTGGCTACAGATTCAATTGAAGTGTCACCCCCTAGTTCCCAAATGCATAATTAGTCATCAGTTTTCCCTGTCTGTCTTCCTCCACTTGAATTGTTTGGATTTCATTAGCATATGTGTAGATAGTATTGAATATACATGGAGTAGAGGTGAGAAATCTCATATTTCGCAGAATCTCGACTGATACCAATTACTGACAATGAATTAATTATTGCAAAGTTCTTTGCTGTTCTGTTGGTGCTACAATGCTAAACAAAAGGACTCACTGCAGTGATTCTGCCTCTGAGTTTCCATGACAGCGATTCTTGAGCAGGATCAATTGTTTATTTTATTTATCATTATTTGTAATATAGGGTTTAAAAATGTAAGACTATAAAACATTTTATGACCATTTAGGTCTGAGATTTTTTGACACTTTACACATGAGCTGTAATATTAATAGAGTTCATTGTTTGTTTGTTTTTAAAAGTGAGGTTTTTGTAAAATAAAATAAATTTAAAAAGTAGCATTTAGGAAAATGACAAAACAATTGTTGAAGGCTTGCAAAAAATATGACAAAGGAAAATAAACAGTGTGAAAACACAGTAAATAAAATGAAATGTATTTTACAGTACAGTATTCCACAGTGACTCCATCTTAATTGTAAAATGTGTGACACACACTTTATGTTACCAAACCAGTCACAAACATCTGAGCACATTTTCTTTGTAAACCTACAGCTGTAGAGCAGAGTCAGTTCATAAGTTTCAATATCAAATTCCTAGAAATTGCATTTAATTAAATTTGAGTTAAATCTGAGTCTGCCGTATTCCTTGGATTTTGATATACGTACTACTTAGCTCAGTTTGTCGTCAAGTCATCTCAGGAGATGCTACATAGTAAGGTGAAGACATTAAAATGCTATATCACAGAGAGAAACCAGACAAATCCAAAAACTCCCTTTGAGCAGCTCCTTGGCAACAGGGGGAAGAAAAACTCCCTTTAAACATGGAGAAACCTCCAGCAGCACCAGGCTCAGGGAGGGGATCCACCAGTTGGGATGGGGGGAAAGGGGAGAGAAACCAGGAGAGCAGAGAGAAATGCTTTACATCATGAAGAATAGTGTGTGACTCTACATACAACAGAAAAGGGAGAAAAACTACACATGCACTTTTATTACAACGTAAAGAAAGTCTTTTGCAAGCATATTCATATAATTAAATGGTTTGCCCCATTTGAATCATGGACTCTGTGCTTTCCAATTCAAACTGGGCCAGTACTATTCAGAATACACATACCCAGACCAGTGAGTGTTAAACAAAAACTCCTGATACGACACCATCTCACCGATAACATTATAATCAGCTGCTTCATTTGTTGTAATATTATTTCCCTCAAGCCAAAAAAGAAACAATTTAATAGAAAAAGGAAAGTATTTCCTAAATTGTCACAAAACAATATTTGATGTATTACTTCACTTTTTTCGGTGTTTGAATATTTAGTGCATCTAACAGTCTTCAGATATATGTTCTTCAAAACACAATAACATCTCCACTGGAGGCCATGGGACCTCCGTTGTTGAGGTTTGTCATCTTGTGTGCAGCCAGGTTCCTCTCCTATTCTTTAAAATACAAAAACATTAATACTAAAACAAAAAAGTCAGCTCTTCTGCCATGCCTGTAGTATTTTTTAACAAATTTGAAAAATGGATTTACTGTAAGACTGGTTTTCAACTAAGGCCTCAATTTTTCATAAACTGTTTTACAGTTTTAACATTCAAGATTAAGATTAAAATGTTCTACAAGAACAAGATGTCTGAAAATTAAAAAAAATGTGGGTATAAGCCATAATATAATTATTGTGTGGAAACAGATTATCAAGTTGTCAAAGTAGGCCAATGAATCTGTGTCTTCCTTGTCCTTTATGTGCATAACAATGTTCAGTAGGCATC
This sequence comes from Chromis chromis, assembly GCA_900302755.1. NCBI lineage: Eukaryota > Metazoa > Chordata > Actinopteri > Pomacentridae > Chromis > Chromis chromis. The sequence continues at coordinate 3,587 of OMNN01091277.1, read as the reverse complement.
GAAAAATATTTTAACATTAACATTTGTATAAGAAACATCCTCCTTATGTTTAGTGCTGTATAAAACCAATGGTACAGTATATTTGTTCCTCCATGCTATCCAGAGTCAGATGAGAAGATTTATGTCAATTTCAGATGCATCCTATAGGCCTGGTGTAGCCAAGCTTAGCATAAAGACAGGAAGCAAGTGGAGAGCTTTTCAGGTTAAAACTTTCCCCTGCATACAGACTTTATTCTCAGTTTGACTAACTTTTCTCCAATACAAGATTAGTTGTTTTTTTTAGAATCCTGTTGACCCTAATTGTTGGTTAGAAATGACTATTGGAGGCCCTGTCTTAACAATCTATGCTGTTTATGCTCCTACATATAGTGTCCTGTTGCAAAAGATTAATGATTAATCCATGCTAACTAATATGTTGAGTGCTTTCCCTTAATGTCTGCTGTCACTTCATGATGGAGTTACTAAGTGTGGATGAGAAGAGTAAACTGTTCTTCTTTTTCTTCTGTAGAGACAATACCACTCCCAAATCGACAATCTAATTGAAGAGACGGTAAAGGAGATGATAACTCTGCTCGTAGCAAAGGTACAAAAGATTACAGTATACATTCACACCATGGGTAGAGCACACTAGGCACAGACCCAGAGTTTAAAGAGCCTATATTAATGTGCAAAATGTTATTTTTTGGGTCTACTAGAACATGTTTTAATGCTTTAATGTTCAAAAACACTCTTTTTCTCATACGATTGCCACCGTGACTCCTCTCACCCTCTGTTTGAATGGTCCATTTTAGCATCTGTCTCTTTAACGCCCCCTTCCTGAAAAGCTAGGCAGGTGTATGCAAATACTGACAGATAAATAACGGAAGAAAAGCTTTGACTTCAAAAGACTGTGTCAGCAGACCTTTTTCATGTATCAGTCAGTCACAACATTAAAACCACCAAAAAGTGTTATAATGCAATGTTGTGCTGATTAGTGTATAACACACTAAACTACAGGGAAAACCCCAAAAGCATAATGTGGGCTCTTTAAAGTGACCATTAACATTTCCTGTTGGAATGCAATTTAGAGAACTATAAAGAACACAAAGACTAAAAATGAGAAACAAAAACTCCTATAAATACATTCAGAACAATCAAACACACTAAAGATCTACACTGAGACAGCCACAAAGAGATACAATGTAAACTGCAAAAGCACTCGGAGAGCGCAGACCTCCACCAAGCACCTCATTTCCACCCCTTCAAAAAATTCCTGGATCCACATGCTAATCCAGAACATCACCAAAATGTAATCATCTGTTCCTTGTCCCATTATCAACATTTCCTGAAAATTTCATTTCCGTTCAGAACATTTCAAGGTGTCTTGCTAACAGACAGACAGAAAGACAAACAGAACATAACCTCCTTGGTGGAGGTAAAAAGTCTCAGCATGTCTCTAGGTGACCACAAAGAGATAGTGACTTTAAAATAACCACAAGTAAATTCAAGTACACACGTCAAATACATGATATTATTAAACCAAGACTTAAGGAGACTCAAAGTGATCACAAGGAAAAAGGTTTGATTGAGAGAAGGATACTGGACAGTCACTGTGTAGAAGAGCCAGTAATATTGTGCTCTGAGAGTATAGAAATTGACCAAATAGCTGTGAGTTGACATGGATAATGGACATACTGCTGCCAGTAAAACAACCAACAGGTTAATGCAACAGTACTCTAAAGCATTCATTTCACACTGGGAGAAAGTGTTTTACTATGCGTATATTTTTGATAGTGAAGCATGTTTTACCTTACCAATCCCTGACACTTTTACAAGAGTTTTGATTTTAACGTAGCATTTATAAAGTGTAGTAGTACCTTATTTTGAAAATGTAAAGTACTTACTCCACTGTTTATCATTTCATCTATTTCTCTCCTTCTCTTTCTCAGTTTGTGGTCATTTTGGAGAGTGTGTTAGCCAAGCTCTCCAGATATGATGAAGGAACACTCTTCTCTTCCTTCCTATCTTTTACTGTAAGTATTACACATACTGACTTACCATCCTCCTTTTCCTTCAATACAGCCTTCCTGTACTGTAGAATACTCATACTACTATAATACTCAGCTTCATTATTGGACACCTTTAGTGCTGTGCATCAGATGAACTTGAGTGCCTGGACTCCTTTGAAACAAGTCATTGTTACCCTATTATCAAACTCAATTTGGAACATTATAATATGTACCTCCTGTAAATATTAGATCATGTTTATTTTGGGCAACAACATCAAAAACTGTTGAGTTACATACATTTTTGTTTTTTGCATGTAATGAAAAACTATTGAAGACGTTTTGAATGTTTGAGTTGTGTTAATGTGTTCCTCAGTAAAACGGTTCATAATATTATGAATTCACAGTGAGTTTAGAAGATATTTATTTTTCTTTGAATCACCATCTTAAATCATGAAAATGCTTTTAATTGCATTTTAATAAACACTCGGTCATGCTGTATTCTACAGTCTTACAAAAGACAGGTTTTTGAATTTGTGAGTACTTAGTGAGTCAGTGCTGCCAGTTCAGTAGGCAGGTCACTCTGCCACACACAATAGCAACCTTTACTCTGAAAAGTTGTTCCACAGCTAAAGTACTCTCTTCTTCATTTGAAGGTGAAAGCTGCCTCAAAGTACGTGGATGTACCTGTAAGTATTTCTATTTCTGTCTACCTGTTTCATGAGTCTATGGCCTACACTATGAGATAACATGCCATAATTAAATCACAGTTTTGATTAGTGATATCGATATATTTTGAAGGAATGTCAAGTGCTATGAACTAAAACACTTTGTTCCAGTTTGAGATAGATAATGGCTTTTGGTAAAACGTTTAAAAAGTCACCAACCTTTCATTTGTCTCAAGAGAAAAGTAAAAACTAATAACAATCAATTGTTACTCAGCTGATGACACAAAGACATAGTGGGTTTGACCTGGTGTTAACTGCACAGTTGGCCAAAAACTATCATGACGAGCAGTAAAATTGAGGGCCTGTGATCAGATGTCATTATCAGATACACGTTAACCTTCCTGTTGTGTTCAATTCAGATTTAACCCATTTTCAAGTTTAGATGTGTGAAACATCCTCACCAACCATCCTCAGCGAAGGGCCTACAGAACACAATAAAACACATTTTAAAAATATTTTTTCAGTTTTTTTAAATGCGTGTAAAAAATAAAGTTCGATCTGTGGTGTTAGGACCAGATTTGTCTTTGTAGTGAATATGGTTTGACAAATATGGTTCTACAAAATGATATATATAACATATTATAATAATGAAAGACAAAAATAAAAACAATAAGAATTGTTTTAAACAATAAATGCTGATTAATTTCTATGATAAGAATATTTTTGTGTTTCATACTAATTTCATACTAATACGCATTGGAGGGCTGGAACTGTTGTATTGGAAATACAACACATTAAAAGTTAAGCTGATTTAACAACTTTAAATTTAGTAGTGATGTAGGATCAATTCCTTTGTACAATTATTACACATAGTGTCCTGAAGTTCAGTGCTCAAAATTCCAAATTGCTTTGATTTGAAATTATTTGTATAAAT
>OMNN01091264.1:0-11644 GCA_900302755.1 Chromis chromis | reverse complement strand
GCCTATGTGTTAATCAGAATGCAGCCCAGATTACCCCTGCAAGGGTTTAGATCAGCACGCCAACTTCAGGCACTTTGGGATGGCGCTGCTCACGCTCTACAGAGTGTGCACTGGAGACAACTGGAGCGGGATTTTGAAAGTATGCACACACCTGTACATGCATATGAATAATAATAATCTAACCTTTATCGATCCCCTTGGGTTCCTTCCTTCTCTGCATTCATCCTATTCAAAGTTAACCTTAACTATACATACTAGGAGCAGTGGGCTGCCGCGGTGCAGCGCCCAGGGAGCAGTCAGGGGTTAAGGGCCTTGCTCAAGGGCCCACAGTGGTGGTGACTGGGACAAGAGGTCACTCTCACTTTCCCACCTCAACCTCTTGCCAGTCTGGGGACTTGAACCGGCGACCCACCGGTTACAAGTTCGCTTCACAAACCACTAGGACACCACTGCTCCTAATTATACGATATTATCCTCTACCACTGACCAAACAACAATTTCCAAAACCAGTCATGTACAGAATAATACTTCTAGATTAACCAAGCAACCTTCATTGTTTTAATGGATTCATGCCATGACCACCTGCCATTATAACTGAAAACAAATGCCTGAATCAAAGGTATTCGGTTACACTGTCAGGTTAGTTTAAGTTATTTCACACCTGCCAGCCTGTGAGTGAGCAAAATCTTGTTCTGTGCCTCTCTAGGACACGTTGAGGGAGTGCCGTCCTCATGACGATGGCTGTTCTAGCTACCTGTACTGGCTTGCTCCCATCTACTTGGCCAGTTTTGTGGTCATGGCCCAGTTTGTGCTGGCAAACCTGGTGGTGGCAGCAATCATGCAGGCTCTGGAGGACAGTTACGAGGTACAGTCGCTACAAAAGCACAAAGAAAGAACGAACACAAACATACAGCCATGCACTGATACAAACAGCTGTAAAGCTTAGACACATTCAAATCTCTTTTTATATGTTATTAGCAGTTTCCTTTAAATATATATATATGTATATGTATTTGGTTCTAAGTATCCATAAATGGAGATACTTCAATTGTGACCTATGAAGCATGTTAGTCACTTCCAATAATAAATAAAATTATGAATGAAAAAGTTTAAATAGAGCTTTTCTTTCAAGAAATTTCCTCTGGAAATGAGCACTGCTTATAAACTGACAACAAGTAAGTAAATGGAACTCATGGAACTGTATCCCAACTGGGTTTATTTTTCCTAAGAACCTCCAATCAAACAGAAAGCATAGACTAAGTGCACATCAGGATCGTCTCTAGTCAAACCAGTTTTAGCGTAAATGTACTGGTGATGCGTCTTTGTAGGAACAATGTCCTTGTTAGTCCATCCATCCATCCATTATCTATACACCACTTAATCCTCTGCAGGGTCGCGGGGGGGACTGGAGCCTATCCCAGCTGACTCAGGGCGAAGGCAGGGGACACCCTGGACAGGTCACCAGTCTATCACAGGGCCACACACAGGACAAACAACCAAGCACACACATTCACACCTATGGACAATTTAGAATCATCAATTAACCTCAGCATGTTTTTGGACTGTGGGAGGAAGCTGGAGAACCTGGTGAAAACCCACGCTGCACAGGGAGAACATGAGAACTCCACACTCAAAGATCCCAGACGTCCTAACCGGGACGCGAACCGGGGATCTTCTAGCTGTGAGGCGACGGTGCTTTGTTAGTCTGAATAATCCATTAAACAAAACAGCCCCATGAAAGCTGTTCAGTGTAGTTGTTGAATTATCCAGAGTAATGCAGGTAAAGAGATCTGTGTGATACTGAAATAGCACTGTAACAGAAGAATCTGTTTCTATTTCAGAACAAGCCCACTAACAGTCGTGTCCCCCAGGAGCAGGACGACCTGCCAGCCTCTGATCAGACCTCGCTGTCTGCAGGGGAACCCGACACAGCTCCAGCCGTGTCAACCCCCAGGGGTCCTCACAACAACACAATGCACAGGGAGGGTCCACTGGTTAAGCAGAAACATATACATTAGTGAAATTAGTTTTTGTGGCAAATGTTCCTTTTATTTTAAAAGAATAATTCCGAATAATGATTAATTTGTGATTGTTATACTTTCTGTTACAAGTAGTGATGTAAACTGTGTAGCTAAGATCTGATATATTTAGTGCTTTTGATGGTGGGTTTTATCTTAAGGGAATGATTTCCAGTCATTTCTATCTATTCTATCTAATATTAGTTCTGTAAATAAGATATGATACATATGTTTTTGTGTATCATATCTTAAGGAAATGATTCCCATTAATCTTCTTTTGTAATTCATTCTTTCTTGTTATACATATAAACTGTACACATCTCTTCTATCCTGTAAGTTTATGAGATATTTTGCTTAATAAATAGAAAAAACATGATTTATACACAAATGACTACTTCAACTTTTTTGCTCATTTATCTGTTTTACTGGAAGTAGGTGATACAAACTGAATGTAATGAGGTGAAGACTGCTTCTGGAAACATGATGCAGCTGAATTCTCTGAATGTTAGTTTTTGATGTACCTCATACTACATTCCATACACATTCCATGTTTGTATTTATTTATTTTTTATTTATTTATTTTTGTCTGCATTTTTTTCTCTGATCGTTTAACACCACAAAAGGGGTGTCAACCTTTTATGAGATTGATGCACATTTTAGTCTTGCAGCCAAATATATTCATACTTAGTGCATGTGCGTGACCATTACCCGCCCTTCCTGGAAGCTAAGCTGACATTCTTTATTAGATTTCCCTATTATGAGCCAGGGAGGGCAGTGCTGCACCGCAGTGATCTGAGGGGGAAACAAAGGCTGGACAGGACGAGACAAGACGAACAGGGGAGGGAACAGGCAGGCAGTGCTATTAGAATTGAAGAGTGCTGTGTTATTTTCAACCACCAACTCCACATCTAAAAACAACAAAAACAGAATCAGACCCAAAAAGAAACAGTATTGAACGCCATAATTGTGGATGTCCTGAAAGTATAGAGTAGGCCGCCCATTGGTAATTTGGATGAAACAACTTAATATATAAATTTAAAGAAAAAAATGTTCACCTGAAAGGACGATAATCTGGCACTGTAATTATACAGGTCTAAACCTAAATATACTGCAGTGAGAGAGCATTTATTACTGTTATCATTTGTCGTTACTTTGTGCTTCAGGACACACTCACATTCATTAAAACTGACTTATTATGGGCGGCTGTGGCTTATGTGATAGAGCGGGTTGTCCACTGATGGCAAGGTTGGTGGTTCGATCCCCGGTCCCTCCACATGCCGAAGTGTCCTTGAGCAAGACACTGAACCCCAAGTTGCTCCCAGTGGCAGGCAGGTACCTTGCATGGAAGCTCTGTCACCATCGGTGTGTGAATGTAGGTAGAAAGGTGATATATAAGTACAGACCATTTACCATTTACGTATGAGTCAACTGAACAATCTGACAACTGAAACAATCACCAAACTGTCACTGACATCATCACACATCACTGTGTGATAAACTGTTTTCATTTCAGGCTGTCTGTTGTCTTATTTTTTGTATACTTAAATGATCAAATCAGTTCATGTATGCAGTAATACCACTGCTGCAAATAAAATAGCATTTAAGGAGGAAACTGATCCTGATTAACTTCTGGTAATAATCTACTTCATAAAGATGGGAGCTTATATCTTTAGTCTGAAAATCCACTTTTCCACTATGTTTAAAAGAAATGATAACCATGTGTTTTCAGGTGCTGTCACCCTTGCTTCCTAACTCCCTCCCCTCCTGCTCTGGGACTCATCTGCTCATTTAAACTCTGTATACATACCAGTCAGCTTCATGGTGTTCTCTGCCACATCACTGTTTGTGCTCCTGCCTGCTTTGCATCCCCTCTGTCTGTATGTACAGCCTGTCTTGGATTTTGACCCATGTCTTCGTCTCTGTTTTGGATCTGCATCTGATGACTTTGTACCTCTGCGTGGTCGGACAGATTACTGGTTGTGGACTCTGGAACAGGCTGTACTGCTCTCTGTCTAAACCTCTATGTAAAGTTGCTGATTGTGAGTGTGGGTCCTGCAGAACTGTGACACTTTCACTCTACTCTTAAAACTCTCTCTGTGTCGCCTGATGTTTCTGGAGTCCTGTGGTCGCCATGTTATGTTGTTGCTGACCAGCAGGTGATAATGATTTCAGCTGATATTTGCCTCTGTAATGAAATGCCATTTTCTTTTTAACAATTGAGTGAGGAGACCTTCTAAATGGATTTAGAGAGAATACTTTGAAGGAGAGCTAAATGACTTCATCGGAGCCTTAAAGTGCACAGACCTTTATCAGACCAGGGCCCGTATTCACAAAGAATCTTAGAGTCCTCTAAGAGAGCTCCTAACTTAGCCTAAAAATTCCTAGCAGGGAGTCTTAGATTAAGAGTGATTCATGAAGCTCCTGGGAGCAACTCTGAGCAAGGAGGGGACATAAAATTTTATCTTAGTGAGTCAGTCTATATGGCGCTGCTTTTAGCCTTAGGATTCTTTGTGAATACGGGCCCAGGAGTTGAAGTGTGAACAGTAAATTGAGTGGGGATGCTACACTGTTTTTTATTTTATTTTTATTTTTTTAACAAATGGTGGCTGTGGCTCAGGTGGTAGAGCAGGTTGTCCACTGATCGCAAGGTTGGTGGTTCGATCCCCGGCCCCTCCACATGCCGAAGTGTCCTTGGGCAAGTTGCTCCCAATGGCAGGCAGGCACCTTGCATGGCAGCTCTGTCATCATTGGTGTGTGAATGTGTGTGTGAATGAGAAACATTGCAAAGTGCTTTGAATACCACTAAGGTAGAAAGGCGCTAAGTGCAGACCATTTACCACATTCATAGCATTTTATAAGCTGTCACAATATTTGCATTTTTTTTGTGTAAATTTGTGACAGACTTCCATGCAAGGTGCCTGCTTGCCATTGGGAGCAACTTGGGGTTCAGTGTCTTGCCCAAGGACACTTCAGCATGTAGAGGGGCTGGGGATCGAAGCAGCAACCTTGTGACCGCTCTACCACCTGAGCCACAGCCGCGGTGGTTTTCTGCATATTACAGACAGTTTAAAAAAAAGAAAAAAAGAAATGACTATCTCTCTTTCTCTTCTTTATTCAATTCATTTCGTGGTACAAACAATTGAAAGTCACATTTGGTCCATCGTCATCCAGCAGTCACAATGAGGTTGCTTCTTGTTGTTCACCGTAGCAAGTTCTAGTAAGGCCAGACGTCAAAGTGTCACAGATACAGTTAAGCCCAAAGTTATTCATCGCCATGCCAAATTTTGATATATATTAAAAAAGTTTGAAGTTAGACATGTTAATAATATGTTTGAACTATTTCTATGTATATTTTTACATTTTTACTCAAACAGCCATGTCCACAATCATTCATACTCTCAGTAATCACTGGCAAAGCCTTATTCAAACAGTTCTTATAACTGCTAGCAGTCTTTCTACATGTGTCCACTGGGATGAGGTTGGAAAGATCTTTCTTGTCTTCAGTTCCTTTCACAGATTCTTGATTAGATTCAGGTCAACACACGACATCTTACTGTCTTCTTTATGCCATTTCCAGCCAGAAGAAACCTATTGGTAAAATAATGGTTGACTATAAATCAAAATGTGGCATGGGAATAAAATATTTGGGGCTTAACTGTATGCTGTTCCTAAATTATACAGAGGTGACAGTGATTTTTTCACTACATTTCAAAGCAGAAAAGCAGAGTACTGTTATCATTCTATCAGCAACAGCCTTGAGGTTAGAGAGGTGAGTGTATAAAGAAGATATTCTGTCCAGATTCCCACCAGATTGATGACTGTGTGGGTGTTTGAAATGTCAACATGAATGACAAATGTGGGTGAACATGCTGTAAACAAGGCTTGACGTATGGCCGTGATCTGTCAGCTGGAAATGTGGACGTTGGTTTACCATAGGGGGGCTCTGGTCAGCACGCCTTTCCAGCTGTGAGAATCTGCCACCTGCAGGACAGCCAGGACAGATCACAGAACAAACTGCTTTATGAAACTAAAAAAGCAGAGACATAGAAGATGGATGCGCATATCAACTGCTGTAGAGGAATGCTCCACTATACACTCTGAGGAAGTACTGTTTGGAGGAGATCAGATTAATTGAGTGAGTTTTAAAGCAGCTGGTAGGAAAGTATGCTGGTTAGTGAAGGACAGAATAAATATATCAGGATGGACACAGGGGGGCTTTGGACAAACTGCTCTAATATGTGCAAGAGAGAATTTTACTTTACCCTGCGAGTACAAGTTGGTAATAAGTCTGTTTGATCATGGTCACTCACCTGCATTCTCTTATGGAGAAACTTCAACTTTTGGCTGAGACATTCAATCTCCTGAGACAAACAGAGAGGGAATAGTCAGGTGGATGACTAGTCATGTAAATAGCAGGCTTAATTGTTGCATACATTAGACCTTTTTAAAACATCGAATGGCATTTATTGTGAGGATTAGACAAGGTTTACACTTCCAACCATGGCTGTGATGTGTTTCTGACTGGAGGACAGCTACAATACCTGGCTGAGCTTTTCGTTGTGCCTGAGTTTGATCTGAGGGAGAAGGTCGTTCAGTCTCTGAATCTGCAGTACAAAAAAACAGACTAAATTAAAATGGCTTCAGGCTCTGCTTATTCCAAGCAACCTTTACATGTTCAGATTGGTGCACTGATTACCACAGTGCCCATAAAAAGTATTCACCCCCACTGAAAGTTTTCCCGTGTTATTACTTTTCAAGGTTGAATCATGGTCAATATAATTTGTCTTTTTCGACAAGAATTTACTTTTTACAAGACTCTTTCATGTCAAAGTGAAAACAGATTTCAACAAAGTAATGTCAGTTCATTAAAAATATAAATCCATAAATATACCCCCCCACCTTCAAGTCAGTATTTAGTCGATGCACCTGTGGCCACAACTACAGCACTGAGCCTTTGTGGATAGGTCACAGTCAGCCTTCCACAACTGGAAAATGCCATTTTACTCCATTCCACTTTGCTAAGCTATTTTGGGTTGCACAGGGATTATAAATGAACTCCCTTTTCAGTTCAGTAAAACCTTTTATAGGCACTGAAAATGCATAATTTTAGTAAAACATCCTCCACCATTACCACAAAACTAGTTGTTGTATCATCACTGCTTTGTTACTGTGTCTTACCCTCCTGTCAATAGTCTGTAGTCTGGTCTTCATGCTCTTGTTGATTACAATCATGGGAATGGTTCTGGGCCTGGGATGCACTGTGGTAAAATCACAACCAACAGACATGAAAAACTGCCCTTCTCTGCAGCAGCTACCATGCATGTGCAGCTTTGATACAAAGGAGAATATAGTACACAGTACAAGCAACAACTAAGCCACATGGTCATATTCATTTTTAGCGAAGGGCAGGACTGTAGCTTCACTGTATTCTATCCATGTTGGGTTGCACATGAAGCTGATTGATGTCAAAATCTAAAATGATTTGCCCAGAAAAATATAGAATCTAAAACTACATTACACTGGCTCAGTGATCGGCTGCACCCTAGACTCAAGGTCACCTGTGACAAGAGGACTGGGGCCAAACAGAAAACTGTGCTGCCCTCTGAAGGCCATCCTGTTCACAGCATTTATAATGGGCTAAGGAATTCTTTTAGTGAGCATCTGGTGATGCCTAAGTGTTCCACTGAACGACTCAGAAGGTCTTTTATTCCGGCAGCAGTCGGTTATTTTAATGAACACCTGTGAGTGGTTGCTGCTGTCTGGACTGTTAGAGCTCTTGTGCTGCTCATCCTGTTTTCTCATGTATGTGTTGAGGGCAGCCAGTGTATCAACAGCTTTACACCTGTTATTCACATCAATGGCATTTGGTATTTGTATTTATTGTAAATGTCATGTTGTGTACTGTATGAGTGGACTGTGCAACCTGGTGGCAAATGAGTTTCTCCATCAGGGATTAATAAAGCTATCTTATGTTATGTTATCTTATATAACCATCTTAACCAAACGGGCTGTTCCTGTACTTTGAGTTCCTTTATTTAGCCCTGATAAGCAGCATACAAACATTTGCTACAAGGTTTATAACACACTCAAACGTAGTTGTATGGAGACTATTAATGTACAGTACATCAACAATTGTTACATCTCCTATGGAGATTCACTTTAAATCATTGTCATTTTATTGAACTAAATCATCCTGTTTTTAGCACTAATTTATCAGACACATCTCCTCTCAGCTCTGAGTGTATTGATGTAAAGGCCTTAGTGAGGGAATCAGAGATCATCAACATGTTGGGAAATACATTCATTTTGCTTTCTTGCTGAGAGGCGACTGTATGAAGACATGAATAAGATTAATACCTCAGTCAAATCTCTATGTTAACTGATTATATAAAAATGATTCACAGATTATACAAAGAATATAGAATGTGTTCATTGGAGAGTTATAGGGTGCTATTGGGGGTTTTCTATCATATTTGCTAATATAATAAAGTGTATTTTATATAATCTGAATCATTTTTAGATTATGATTTTTATCTTAAACAAATATGATATAGAAACTGTAGAATCTTAGAGGTGCTGGTAGATGTATTTTTATCACACACTGACAGAACCAGGCCAACTGTTTCCCGTCCTTTCTAGTTTTATATCTATCAGATATAATACCCTACATACTTTTCTCATTTAAATTCTGACAGACAGGGAATCATTTCCTGTTACTATTCTATTGGCAGTGCTGTGATACGTAGAAGCTCAAATGACAGAAGGGCCCCATGGCCACATCCTGACCCACATGATGAAGAGAATAGAAGGTGAGTCCACTCTTACCATGCTGAAAAACCTTGGCCACCTCAAGCACATAAGGCCTGTGGGAAGAAATACATGACTGCTTAAAGATCGATCAGTATGCTGTGAATAGATATAGACATATACATCACCAGATCACATACATGTGCTTGCTGTTAGCAGGGACGGAGCTGTTCAGAGGGATCAGACAGCCACGGTGGTTCCTTATCTGCACACAGACCAGAGTGATTCAGCTAACTGTGTGTTTTTAGAATTCTCTTAGACTTTAAGTTGTTTATCATGATATTCTGGAGACACAAACGTTCAGAGACACGAATGCATCTTCAGCATGAGGCCACATGTGTCATTCTACCTTGAGTACAACATTAGAAGAGTTCAGCCCAAAGGTATTGGTGAGAATCTGAAAAGACATAAACAATTCTCTTAATAAATACTCATTGATATTTTTTAAATAACTGAACAATAACAGAGCACACTCACTGTAAACAGCTTTATAAAAATCACAGCAACTAATAATAATAAGGAGAATATCAATACATACAGCAAAACAAAATCTTCAGAAAATATGCTTTGTAGAGATTAATAAGAATTACAAGTAAAACAAATGCAACCAACCAAATAGTGCTCAGGGCACTCTACACCCTCAGGTCTGACTTAAAGAGCCTAATGTAAAAGTCTGGAAGAGTTTAAGGTGAACCCCAGCAGGGCTGGAGCCAAGGGGAGCCCACTGCCACCTCAGGTTGAAGTCTGGCCACACATGACATGTTAGGGCTACACACATCCCCAAAGAACTGCAGTTACTCCTTAATATTAATAGAAGTAAAATTGAAATATCAACAATTAAACAAACATAACTTGTAACAACAGTCAAAAGTCTGGACACACCTTCTCATTCAATGGTTTCTATTTAGTTTAATAATTTTCTACATTGTACATTAATACTGAAGACATCTAAACTATGAAAGAACACATATGGAATTATGTAGTAAACACCAAAGTGTTAAACAAACCAGGATATGTTTTAAATTTTAGATTCTTCAAAGTAGCCTCCTTTTGCTTTGATGACAGCTTTGTACACTCTTGGCATTCTCTCAGTCAGCTTCATGAGGTAGATAGATGGATAAACAGAGCATTGCATACCTGTGTGATCATGGTGGCATCAGCCGCTGAAGGAAAGGACACTTCTCGAAGAGCCACCACTCTTTCATCTGCAACAAATAGAACATGAGAGTCTCCTACTTTCTGATGTGTCCCTCCTAAACAGGTTTTAAAGCTGCAATAAATCTTTATTTATGGTTAATCAATAATTTACTAATGGTTTATAAGTCAATTAGGCCATTATAGAGAATAACTATTACATTGCCATGCAGTGAAAATCCCTGTAGCTGGACGTTTGGTTTGTCCTTCAACTCTTCAACTCATCAGTCAGAACACTCCAGTGGACACTTTGACCTCTGACCTGGTGGAAAAGTGCTGCAGGGACTCTGGACAGCATCACCTATACTGACGTCCCCCACCACACTGTTTGGCTGTCACAGTGCACAATGATGTACTTGCACCATTAGGTTGTCTTCACATTTATTTTTTTGATTCAAGAAAGGCTTTTGACCTGGTTCCCTACTCTCTGCTTTCATAACTTTCTTCTCTGGGTTTTGATGGTAGCCCTTACACGCGGTTTCCTAAATCTCTCTTTAATAGATCACATTGTGTCAAGATCGGTAATATTCAGTCCTCTATTCTCCCCATTACAAAGGGATTTCCCCACGGTTCTGTCCTTGGACCAGCTCTATTCACTATTTAAATAAACTGTGTCATCTTCATGAAGATGACAAGGCCCTTTATTGATAATTGATGCACATTCTATTGAAGTCACCACTCTAAATCTACAGCTATCAATTAATCCCCTTTAAAAACAGCCCTATAATTAGAAAACTGGTCGTTAAAGATGGAATGGCAGTTGTTTTCAAATGCTATAAATACTGAAGATAGCAGTCTTGAAATATGTATGTTTATTAAAACCATAACAGAAAAAAGTGCAACATTATAGATATCTAGGCTTTGAGGTTGATGAAATGTTACTTCTAAAGCCCAGACTGACAAATCTCAAACTTGAGATTAAGTTAGGCTTACTTTGTAGAAGGAAATCTGCTTTTCTTTATCAGGATTGTTGAAGCAGTTTTCCTCTTTGCTTTGGACTATGGGGATGTTATTTAAGGATGGGCTCCCTCTAAATCAGGGGTCTCAAACTCCGGTCCTCGAGGGCCACAATCCTGCATGTTTTAGATGTCTCCCTTCCAACACACCTGATTCAAATGATCAGCTCATCTTCAAGCTCTGCAGAAGCCTGATAACGATCCTGATCATTTGAATCAGGTGTGTTGGAAGAGGGAGACATCTAAAACATGCAGGATAGTGGCCCTCGAGGACTGCAGTTTGAGACCCCTGCTCTAAATCCATAGGTAAGACATGCTAATACAAAGTGGATTTTGTGACATACAGCTAGGTTGGAAGCCAGTCATGGTCTAGTATGCATATTACACATGAGTGATGCAGAAATGTAAACCCTCCAATGCTCATGTATGGACTCACTGATCAGTGAGGTAGAAGCATAGATATCATGTCAGGTAACAGAACCACTGTGTAGGCACACACTATAACTCAAAGCAGATGTCTTCAGGCCTGCCTGGATCTCTGCTTGTTCTGTCTGCGGATGTCTCTGGATCTGGAGCTCCACGTCCCTGATCTGCCGCCGCTGGCCTCACCACCTGCTGTCCTGCCATCCCCACCCCAACCTCTCCTGCTATCCCCTCCCCCCTCATCCC
>OMNN01091262.1:0-17008 GCA_900302755.1 Chromis chromis | reverse complement strand
AGAATGGGGTCTAGGAAGTTTGGAGGCCAAATCAACATCTTGGGCCATTGTCATGTTCCTCAAGATGTTCCTGATTGATTGATGTTTTTGCCATGTGGTGGGGTGCATTTTCCTGCGGGGGTAGGCCAGTGACATTTGGGATTGCCATTTGCATTGGCATATGTATAAATAAATAAACAAATAAACAATAGTTACCAAGCTCAGCCGCGCATTTTCATTGTGCATCAATGACACAAAAAAAAGCCAACACTGAAGTTTTGCAAGCTGTTCCTACTGCCTTTTTTAAATCCTGTATGGAAAGCACTGATTTTGTAAATAAATAATCCATTTGTACATGTTTTTATTGGTAAATTAGCTGCGGATTTATTTTAAGCTCTTGCAGACTCATGAAGACTTCAAGGATTAAACCTCATTTTAAGACGTCTGGTAACAAGTGGTAGAAACTGCTGAACAAAGCAAGATTGATCCAGAACTTGTACCCAAAAGAAAGAAAACAAAAGGCTGGATGGAAACAGTGTGATGT
Organism: Chromis chromis; assembly: GCA_900302755.1. NCBI lineage: Eukaryota > Metazoa > Chordata > Actinopteri > Pomacentridae > Chromis > Chromis chromis. Next base: position 16,485 of record OMNN01091262.1, on the reverse strand, counting down.
CTAAATTAGGTGGATGTCTTGAGCAGAACAAGGACACTATTGATATACACCGATCAGCCACAACATTGTGACAACTGATAGGTGAAGTGAATAACATTGATCATATTGGTACTAGAGACATAGTCTTAGACTGCTGCCTCCGCGACCCGGCCCCGGATAAGCAGTAGAAGATGGATGGATATTGGTACTATGTGGTTTTCTGCTGAAAAACCTTGGATTTTGGCATCCATGTTGTGAGACTTAGACACCCAAATAAACATTGTCCCAGAACATGCACACTCCCTCATGCAAATGGCAATCCCAAATGTCACTGGCCTACCTCCGCAGGAAAATGCACCCCACCACATGGTATAAACATCAAACAATCAGGAACATCTTGAGGAACATGACAGTCGTCCAAGATGTTGATTTGACCTCCAAACTTCCTAGACCCCATTCTGATCAAGCATCAACAGCATGCAGTGGAACAAGTTTGATTGACAGAGGCCCCACTGCACAAGCCAGAGTACCCAAAGGATCCACTGCCAACGTCCTGGCGCCAGACCCCATAGGACACCCTGAGAGGTCCTCTTGTCCATGCCCAGTGGTTCAGAGCATTTTTGAGCACATAAGGGGGACCAACACAATATTAGGCAGGTGTCTTACATGTACTTATTTAATGTAATTGAAACTATAATTATCTTATTTGTTTCATCAACAATTAAAAAAAGCTAAACTTAAGCAAGAACAGTCATGTTTCAGATCAGCGTTCTCTTACAAAGGATCAAATCCAACAACAAAATAAAGACTCGTCAAGGTGTACTCAAAGCTGGTTTATTCAACTCACAATTAGACCCTGAAGTTTGGAGTCACACACAAAATTAAGCACCACTCTCAGTGCCTGTACAGTGTAACATGCTGAAAGAAACAACACAAATAGTCTTAATAAATGACACTGCATGTATTAAATCCCTACGAAGAAATCATTGTTAGTCAATACAAACTGTGTACTGTTTGGATGGTTGGATTTGATGAAAATAATTACCTGAATATTCTCATTAATCATAGTTAGAGCAGCACAGCTTCCCAGGTCATGATAGAAATGACAACCTCACTGTATTAGTTGAATTAGATATGCGACAGAGAATATTAATTTATGGCCCTTCAGAAAGTACAAAAAAAAAAAAAGATAGTGATCCTATGTGACGTTGCCACACAAAACTAGAAAAAATATATATAAAAATGGCACACGGTTTAAACAAAATCAAATATAGAGAATAAGACAACAGTCTGTTATTGTACACCTTATTTACAGAAGCCGTGGTCTCAAGGTAGTCTCGTCTCTGGAGTTTTAGAAACGTAAAGCTTCACTTGCAGACGTGTGTGTGTGTGTGTGTGTGTGTGAGAGAATTTAAATAAATTATAGCGCACCATTAACTCCTGCTGTGTGCTGCCAGTGTGCTGGGTTTGTGCTTCACAAATATCAAGCATGAAGCATAAGACATAGAAAATGATGTTCACACAGCTCGTGTTTTTTCACATTTTACTCTTTGAAGACCTGGATCTAAGTTGACAAAAGTAATACGCACCTCCATTTCAAAGCTCTGAAGGCAGAAAAACCTCAATTAATTTTGTGTTTTTTGTACTTTTTTTTTGACATTTCACTGGGAAACACTTAATTTGCGTCAGGTATCGAAGGAACACGACAGATTAAGAGCAGGTTAAGTTTGACAGCACGTTGTCAGAAATGTTTAAGTTCTCCGACGAAGGACAGAAACTTCATTAATGAGCTCGAAACACAGAGAGAACGGTACAGATGTTGCTCCATTGTCCTGCCACTGCACAGGCTGGTTTGGCCAGATGTTACACACTGTCCTCTGTGATGCTTGAAGCAGCTTCCCGTCTAGTTGAGGCTGTGTGATGCTGCTTCCTTCCGCGGGTAAATACAGAAGTCTATGCTTGGAAGTCGTTTCCAAAGTGTCTACTCTGTTCCTCAGTCATGGACAGATAGGTGGCCCTCATACTGGGGGAGTACTGTGGAGGAAAGACATACAGAAAGACATGTACAGAGCATATTAGAAGTGATTTTTCACATGTATGTCATCATTTATAACAAAAGGAATTAGGGAAAAGGGCCTTTAAAGGAGCAGTCCACTGAAAATCTAATTTCTGAGTACCAATTTGCACCTCAGGCAGCTGGAGTAAGCCTGGATTCACAGCAGTTATAACGGATTATATTGGAGAACCAGATGCGCACACACACACACACACAAAAAGCTTTTCAAACTACTTATGCAGCACAATCCACTTCACTGCAATTTATCTGAATGCTCATTATGTTCCAGCAGTCGCCAATTAAACACTAAATGATGATTTGGAGTTTTCTTTGCATATTCTGTGCTCAAAGTTGCTCGTGATTTGAATTAAATTTTGCTAGAACAGCACTAGTTTCAAAAGATTTCGAACAATACTCAGACGTAATTGTAACCGAGGTGGATCCAAGCCGACTACAAGAGCGAGTGGGATTTTTTTTTGACAAACAATGCTGACAGAGGTTGAGTATTTGACGCTAAAAAGACAGATTTTCAGTGGAGTATTCCTTTAAATCATACCTACTAGGCTAACTCGGGTCACAGGTAAGAGATATAACCTCTAGTTTGCTACAACAAATCAACCCCTTACTCATCAAACACACAAATAGCTAATGTCAACACTTCCCAGATATTATAAATTCTATAGCACTACAGATCCTGCTAAAAACTTCATGGCAGTATAATCTATAGAACTGAATGATTGCATGCACGTGGAGGAGTAGGGTGTATCTGCAGGCCTGGAGGCTGCACTGTCAGGACCGGACTTTCAGGACCGCACTTCTAGGACCACACTCTCAGGACTGCACCGATAGGACCGCACTTTCAGGACCGTACTCTCAAGACCGCACTTCTAGGGCTGCACTTCTAGGACCTGTGGTGTGCCAAAAGAAGTAAACGCATTTCTCGCATGATTGTGAATGGTTTCATTTGTTTAACGTTTCTGATGTCTTCATGTGCGCAGAAAAGTTATTTTTAACCTGCCAAACTGTGACAAACTATGTTTAAACTTGTCGTTAAGCACTGCAAACAGTCACATTTTAGTTATGCTAATTTAGCCAGAATTGTCCTTGTGTTTTGCCTTTTTCCAACCTTTTGCTCTTTGAGATCTAAAGACCACAAAGGCCAAAGCAGATGATTCCATTATTATTTTAGCAGATAATGACATAAGTATGCAAATTATACAATTTGTCCAAATGCAAGTCTTAGCAACCAGTTATTATCATTGTTGAAATAAGTAGTATTTGGGGTGGAATAAACCATTTCAAACCTTAACTTGTTAGTTAAAAAGCACTATTTGGGTGGAATAAACCTTTAAAAAGTAGTACTTTGTGTGGAATACTCCTTGAATAAGCCTTTTAAATGTAAATGATTATAATTACTTTTAAATTAAGTATATTTTGAGTGAAATCATCCTTTAAAAACGTGAGTCATGCACTTTAGTGACCATCCATAGAAGTATGGTCCTAGAAGCGCAGTCCTAGAAGTGCGGTCCTAGAAGTGCGGTCCTAGAAGCGTGGTCCTAGAAGCGTGGTCCTAGAAGTGCGGTCCATGAAGTGTGGTCCTAGAAGTGTGGTCCCAGAAGCGCGGTCCATGAAGTGTGGTCCTAGAAGTGTGGTCCTAGAAGTGCGGTCCTAGAAGTGCGGTTGCGGTCCTGAGAGTGCAGTCTCCAGGTCTGCAGACACATACTATTGACGTGGAGGGGCTAACAGTACCACCCTGTGAACACCAGGGTCAGAAAAAACCATCACCAAGTGAAAAAAATACTGCCTGTAATGAAGACAACAGGTTGTGGGTGTAAAAAAGCCATGCCAAACAGGAAAAACCGCACAGGAACCGGAGTGAAGTGAGGTAACAGACGGAGATGCAACAGAGGAAAAGTGATGGGGTGAAAATCCTGAGGAAGAGTAGAAAAGACTTACTCGATTTCTATACTGCTGAGAGTATATCTCCAAAAGTTGATTAAAGAAAGAAGGGAATAATAGAAATGAAAGATACAAACAAACATACACATGACGAACAAACAAACAAAAAAATATATAAAAAGAAGCTGTTAGCCGGAGATGACTGCATGGTGCTGCACAGTTGTAGTCATGAGGGAGACTTTAATTATGCATTACTTGCTGGTGTTAATTAGGAAGAAAGGCAGAAAGGCAGAGAACATCACATTTTCTGTTGAAGGTTAATGATCAGGATGACTGAATGCAAGAAAGAACTCATGGAAAGTTTTAATTTTGTGGAATTTAAACTTGTATGCATTGCTAGAAATAGTATAAAACTGATCAGAAGTAAAGTAGATATTTGGTTTCTTTCTAACAAATACAGTTTCAAAACACTAAATTTGACCTGTGAAATGCATTTGACTGATGTATTTCTTCACACACTTGTGCGGCGTGTTATTAACAAGCTGCGCCTGATGAAAATTTAATTCAAAATGCTTCTATTTTTATGTCCGTGATATAACAGGAGACACGTGGCCCAGCAGGGGTGAATTAAATCGGTGAGGAAGAAAAGCGTGACAGTTACAGAGTTCATGGGTTGAGACCTGTGTCACCTCCTCCAGGGAATTTGGCCCGAGAGAGGCTAAATGATGTTCTGTTCATATTAAATATTAACTACATTACTTCTCCTCTCCTTGCTTTGGTACTGTGAGTCCTTTAAGTTATGACAAGTAGAAAAAGGCACAGTGTATAACAAAATAATGTTTAATTATTGCCATTAAAAGTCTTATAAAAAGTAGATTAAAACAAAAGAATGTTATTAAATATGGCTTCACATTTGCGTGATAAAAGTGAAACTTAACAAAGGAAGCTGAGCTGAGTCACTGAGTGAAAATACAAATAAGTTATTCATAAGAAGCCCATTTCTTATGCTGTGAAGGCTAAATGTGTGTGTTAGCTGAGAAGAAAATGACATCACAGGAAAGACTTGGCCTCTGGGACCCAACGCACCGAGGGTGGCGGAGAGCCTCGTCCTATCAGAGGCACGTTCTCGTACCTCGGATTTCCCCCGAAAAGAGCTGTCTGGTTCCTGCGAACAGAAGGAAGATGTTGGAGGGATTTATTTTTTGGATGCGCAAAAGTTAAGACATCACACTGGTTTCTTCCACTCACATGTATTCAGACATGGGGGCGTTGGAGACGGCTGGGGCAGGTGGGTGGAGGCTGTTCTGGCTGCCCATGCTGCTGCTGTAGCTGCAGAAGCTGTGCATGTTGGTGTGGTTGGGGTTCTGGGAGCCTATCCTCCTGGCCCGAGGGTTGAACGGGTCCTCCTCGTCGATGTCGTCGTAATCTCGTTCCCTGGATGCAGAGTTAAAAAATCAGGAAGGAAACATCAGTGGAAAGGTTTTAGTTTAATTTTACGTCTCCCAAGAAGTTGTGTTTCTTTAATACAGTATGTACACTGATCAGCCACAACATTATGACCACTGACAGGTAAAGTGAATAACATTGATCATATTGGTACTATGTGGTGGTCTGCTGGAAAACCTTGGATTCTGGCATCCGTGTTGATGAGACTTAGACACCCAAATAAACATTGTACCAGAACAAGCACACTCCCTCATGCAAATGGAAATCCCACATGTCACTGACCTACCCCCGCAGGAAAATGCACCCCACCACATGGCAAAAACATCAATCAATCAGGAACATCTTGAGGAACATGACAATGGCCCAAGATGTTGATCTGACCTCCAAACTTCCTAGACCCCATTCTGATCAAGCATCAACAGGATGCAGTGGAACAAGTTTGATTGACAGAGGCCCCACTGCACAAGCTAGAGTACCCAAAGGATCCACTGCCAACGTTCTGGTGCCAGACCCCATAGGACACCCTGAGAGGTCCTCTGGTCCATGCCCAATGGTTCAGAGCATTTTTGACCACATAAGGGGGACCAACACAATATTAGGCAGGTGGTCATAATGTTATGCCTGATTGTGTATATCAGCTTACAAGTACTTGAATATTGCTGCCATGCAGCTGTGAGCAGGGACTCTTCCTTTTGAGATTTATGAGATACTGTTAATCATTCACACGCTCCACTGTCCAGAAAGCAAATCCAGAAACAGATATTTACATTGTCAAAAAAAGAGGGTGTGAATTTTGGTCTTTATCGCTTTTAAAAAGATTCTTTATGGCTTATAACTAGGGTGTCGGAGCATCTTTAACGGGAAGGGTTTTTAAAGCACTGCTCACAACTGTATTTCTGAATAATGATGTAACTGACAAAGATTTTACATTACTTCTCCGTAAGCAAGTTTTCGTTAGCTGCAAGTTAATTTCAATTGTGTAGGGAAATAATTCAAAAACTACAGTATGCTTTGGTAATATAAATGACTGTTTATTTCAAAGTGTTAAAGTCAATGTGTAGAAATTCAGAGATTTGTTTCTAAATGCGTTATAAATGTCAGAAAATATTTGCTTAAAACATATGAAAAGATTGTGAATGACGTAAAAATGAACTGGGGACCATGAAACTGTTTTTCATCATTTTTGAGTTCAGAATTTTTCGGGCGGGCCAGACATCATGGCTCGATGATGCAATGGAGTCATACTTTGCATACAAACATCATGTTACAAAAACTAGAGTGCATTAGCATGAGTGGTTCTCTGACCTGATTGTGAGTTACTACACTTACTACAGTCTAAATTTTGCTTGATAACTATGCCTTTATCTAGTAAATGCCCCTTGTTTTAACCTCCTAAGAATGATAAGATGAAGCAGAGGTGGACTGATTATGTGAAAAACCGCAGCGATGGAGAGCTGAGAATTACTTCCACCACTCTAGTGATGATGTTACACTCTGTAGTTCTACAAACTTTGATCAGAGGCAACTGGGATTCAAGAATAATCCTCTATTACTGGTGAATGAGGCCAAACTAACTATCTCCATCCTCGGCTTTCATCCTTCCTTTACACCAACATGCTACTAATGAGTGTAAGTTACCTTGTGTGCTTCCTTTATTATACAAGGGAACTTAGTCCGCAGTCTCAAAGTGACTAAAATGTTCTGTATCTGCAGTGCACATTTGTGATTTTACATTTAACCTGTTTGGTTTGGTTAAAATGAATTGAGGTCAGTTTGCACGGTTCATTTTGAGAGCTGGTTATCTGCACCCTCAGTGGAAATTCACCCAGCTTGACAGAGCAGAGAATACTGCTTATTCTTATACGATTTTGAAACTTCATTTTATGTACTTGGCAATATGTTTTAATCATTCAAATTAGGCTCAATGGATGTAATTTTCTGTGGAGTCAGAAACTCAGAATACATATTTTGTACTGCTTTACATAGACAGTAAAGACCCCCTCTGGTGAAAATCAGGTTTTTGACCTTGTTAACATGTCCATATGGTGTTTTTTCACATGGCAGAAGACATATCATGTGTAAGCAGTCAACAGTCCTGTCAACTTGCAGGGTGGGGCTTTCCCTATCACTATTCTTCAGAATCGTGTTTTAGTTCAAACATGTATTGCTGAATTAATCAGATATTACAACTTGCAATTGCGTGGCATCAAGTAGTTTTACAGTAGTTTGAGAAGAGTTGCAGGTGAGCTGGTGTGCTCAAGCTGCAGCAAGTGGGGAAGAGTGGATGGGGAGATTATTGAGATTATTCTAATGGTGCAAACTTCTAAATACACCGACCAGCCACAACATTGTGACCACTGACAGGTGAAGTGAATATCATTGATCATATTGGTACTATGTGGTGTTCTGCTGGAAAACCTTGGATAAACATTGTCCCAGAACAAGCACACTCCCTCATGCAAATGGAAATCCCAAATGTCACTGGCACTACCCCCACAGGAAAATGCACCACACCAGATGGCAAAAACATTAAACAATGAGGAACATCTTGAGGAACATGACAATGGCCCAAGATGTTGATTTTTTTTTTTTTAAGATTTAATTTTGGCCTTTTCATGCCTTTATTATTAGAGAGGACAGGACAGTGGATAGAGTCAGAAATGGAAGAGAGTGGGGAAGGACATGTGGTAAATGGCCGAAGTCGGATTCGAACCCTGCACAGCTGTTACGCCTCTGCACATGGGTCACACGACATAACCGCTTGGCGATCAGGGCGCCCCGCCAAGATGTCAATTTGACCTCCAAACTTCCTAGACCCCATTCTGATCAAGCATCAACAGGATGCAGTGGAACAAGTTGGATTGACAGAGGCCCCACTGCACAACCCAGAGTACCCAAAGGCTCCACTGCCAACGTCCTGGTGCCAGACCCCATATTACACCCTGAGAGGTCCTCTTGTCCATGCCCAATGGTTCAGAGCATGTTTCACCACATAAGGGGGACCAACACAATATTAGGCAGGTGGTCATAATGTTATGCCTGATCGGTGTGTATGCTAAATTTCAGCTTTTGTGTTTTGCTAATTGCAAAATAATGTCCCTAAAACTTGTCTCTGTGTGTCGAAGAGTTTTTCCCTGAAAATAATATCATACCACCTATCTACTCCCTGCAACTTGAGCACACCAGCTCACCTATGACTCTCATGAAACACTCTAAACCTACACAACAAATTCAACAAATTGTCTACATGTTCGTCTGTGTTGAAATGCTCATCATTGACTGCTTATTTTGTGTGTAATAAATCCTATAAAACACCATAAGGAGAAAAAAAAAGGAGATTTTCATCATAGGGAACCTTGAAAACATTCAGGCATAAATCGCTACCAGGTCAGTTCATAGTTAGATTAGATCAGAACCTGTAACATACCTATTATGTCATTTGTGCATGAAATAGTTCAAGAATGCATCAGTGTGCTGTATTATCTTGCGTTAACTTTACTGAAGAATGCAGTGGTGGAAAAAGAATTTAGAATCACTAAACGTACCAATAAATACGCTATTGCATGTAAAAGTTCTGTTTTTAAAATCCTCCTTGAGTAAAAGTACAGAAGGGTTGTCAGCTAAATGTATTCATCTACTTCAGATATTAGGTAGTTTGATCGAGTGTTTCTCAACTTTGGGCTGGAAACCCTTTATTTGATGATTAGAAGAAGGAAGGAGGGAAAAAATATGTTCTCTTACATAAGTCAGTCTTCATTATGCAAATGTTTTTATGGTTGTTTTAGGGATTTGGGGTCACGGTTATGAAAAACATCCTCTGTGGAGCTGAAACTGAGCTACATTCTACCATTGAAACAATATAATCTAACAAGCTAAAGAGTTCTTTCTCAAAAGACCAAGCCAAAAAGACCCCAGCTCCAACCTTGAAATAACTTTTATCACAGTTCTTTCACTTCATCTCGGGACAAACTGAACTTTCCTCTCTTCGGGACGCATTGTGTCCCCTGTTCAATCCTCTGAGGCGACTGGGAGTGTCTGCAGACCGAAGGAAGTGTGATTAAATCAACTCCTGTACTCTGGAGGACAGGCGTGCATGAGAAACCAACGTCCATGGATGTGTCTAGACCAAGTGCGCCCCCTGCAGGGAGGTCAGAGCAGTGTATCTGGCTGAGGAAGAGGAGGAGGAGGCGTGGGATGCTGCTCTTCTCTTCAGCTCTCTGGAGATCTGGAGCCAAGATAGTGGATAGCAGCAGCATCCGTACAGGCAGTCGCTCCACACACTCCCCTGTAAGACACACAGAGAGGCCTGAACACAGGTGGGAGGCTTGAACAAAAGGTGAACATTTGCATTTAGGTGCAAAAAAAAGCACGTTTTTACTGATATACAATGCAGCAGAGCAGTGCTTCATTTGCTTATTATGAGCTCAAACTGACATCCTTTCTATTTAACAGCATTACTGAAAGTTAGTTCAACTATAATTGACTGTAAAAGGTAAATTTATAGTAGCTTTGACACATTTCTCTGTGATAATTGCAAGAAAAGCACATGCTACAGAAGCAAAAATGTTAAAAGCAAGCAGTGTGTTTGTGCAACAGCACAAATCATGTTTCAGTAGAATCCTCCCTCCGAGGGCAGCGAGTTTCTTCCAGCCAAGTGTTTGCTCATAGCAACAGAACAAGGGCTTGTCAGTAATGTCATGATGAAAACGTTGGTGGGTGAGATTTGATAAATCAATAAAGTCTGAAAGACACAGTAACAAGGCAGAGGCTTCCATGTGCAGCTTGATATTTCTCTTCTGATTTCATGATACTGAGTCAGCACAGCAGTTTAGAGCCCAATGAAGAGGTTCTGTACTCACAAAATATTAACTTCTGCATTGATTTTTGCTTGATGTTCATGCAATTATCAACTTTATCAGCAAAGAAGTCATAATAAGTAATGTAAAATCATACAACTTTGCTGTAAATTTGATGTAGAAGGTGACACTAGAATAATCTCTCCACCCACAAACATCCTGACAGATCCAATGAATTGAATGCAACTTATGGATTCTTTAACTTTAAATACTGGTAATGCAAAAGCAATGAGCATCCTAAACTTTGAACACGTGTCTCTCCACAGCGACACACCTCGGATCTGTTCAGTGCCACACTTTCTCTCCACTGCGCTGCCTCCCATGTGAATTCAGTGTGGGAGGGTGACAATAACAACTAAAATTATCAGTCATCCCAAGCTTGCCATTCTGTATGTAACATGCAACTTTCAGATTTGAAATCTGCACGTGCAGCAAACGTAATATAGAAAAACATTGTTTCTAAGCTACGGGCTTCAACACAGGCTGACAAAATGAAACTAAAATGCTATTTAAGAAGAAAAGATTAAGAGGTGACTGGAGATCCATGAGTCAGCTCTATAAGCACAGCAGCTATTGAGCTGAACGCTAACATTAGCGTGCCGTTTTATAAAAGCTTATAGTATAAAACAGACTCCTGCACAAAATCATTTTTGCATTATTTCTGAGTTGACAAGTTGACTATTTCCTCTAATCAACTACAAAAATCAAAATAGAAAGATGATAATGAAACTAGAATGAGCAATTCCTGGAAAGATTGCAAGTCTGATTGCAGAAACTGCTGCAGCTTGCAGCTGCATGTCCAGAAGGAAGTTGCTATCAACTCTTCTGATAAGAATACATTTGAAAAATAGAAAAACACATCAGGTTTATACAGTTTTCATAGTGGCCATGGTTGTCAATATGGGCTCAGCAATCACACTAAATACAGGCCCCAAGTAGAAACTTAGTGCAACAAAAGGGACTACACCTATAATCATTGATACACAAGTTGGAAAAATCTGTGATCCCTTTAAGAAAACTGAGTACACCTGTGATTTCCAATCAGCCTTACTGTAATAATATGTTTATGAAATGACCTGTGAACACCAGAACGTTCTCAGTTTTGGACCTATAGGTTGTGTCTGCATCATGGATCAACACAGAAAGGAGCTGCCTGAGATACTGAAAAACTAGCCCTGTGTTGGACTGGCAAGTTGTCCAGGGAAAACCCAACGTCACCCAATGTCAGCTGGGATTTTTCTCTGTTTGTCTCCTTATGGCTCCATAAAGTTTTTAAGGAGAAAACTCTGAGGACTCTGGGCACACAGCAAAAGTGCTGCTCCTTTTATTCTTAAAATGGACAGAATAGATTGATTTGCTCCTCATTTAAACAAAATAAGTCAGAATTTGGGAATCTTCTGATGACATAAAGAAAATACTACTGTGGGCAGGACATTTTTTTTCTAGGAGTCCATTCAATAGTTGTTGGGACTAAAAACCACCAAGGCCAGCCACATGAAAGCACTAAAAAATATTGACTTTGGTGATTCTCAAAGTCTACTGACCCCATGACCTCTGGCAATCCATATATCTAACACTAGATACATGCTGATAGCAGTCACATTTTGTACTTTGTTAACACGTCCACATAGTGATTCTAGATATGCTGGAGGACAGATCAGGATTGAAATAAGCAGCCAACACCCTGGCTGAGCATTTTTACATTAAAACTACAGTCTAATAATGATTTCAAAACTTGGATTCAGACTTCCAGAGTTACATGTGCCAGAAAGAAGAACCCAATCCTGTCAACTTGCACTGTGGGGCTTTCTGTTTCATTTTTCTGAGAGTAGTTTTACAGAGTTGGAGCAGAGTTAAAGTTGAGCTGGTGTAGAGTTATATCTAATCCATTTTAAGGCAGGAAGTGATCATTATAATGGAAAACACAATGTCTAAAAATGTAACTCTGATGCACAGAGATGAGTATTTAGAGGTTTAATCAATGAGTGGCGAGGGACTTTGAGGTGATAAGAACAAGAAAAAGCAGCAGTATAATAGGTGATCCAGAGCTTTTAATCTAATCTTTAAAAATCTACACCTTCATTCTCACGATACACAGCTTTGTCATTCCACTCGTGATAGAGGAGCAAACAACCTACATGCTGGGACGTGTTTTCATAAGAACTCCTGGCATCTTCGCAGCTCATGCTCGGCTGTACTGACAGCGATCCACGGCCCACTCCACCTCCAGACAAAGCCAACATTACCAACCACCTCCTTCTCTCCGATGGCAGCGCTCCAGCCTCCTGCCTGCCTGGCCTCCAACCACTCCCACCTCCTGCCTTATCTCTCCTGCTCTTCACTGTCCCAGAAACCACCAGTTGGGCTTATCCAGCATCAAAACTCGCACCTTATTCCTGGAATGTGCCCCTTCTCATGTGAAACATCTGCTGAGAGCTGATCTGTGACAAGGACCTGATGTCTATTGAGAAGTGTGGTCACGCCTGCAGGTGGATGAGTGTTCAGTGTGGACAAACAGTGCAGCAGTGAAGCAGTGGGTGGGCAGCTTTACAGTTAGTTGTTTATTCATTAGGTTATTTATAACCCAAGCACAGACTTATTAATTTAATAAATGTGTCCTGATTTCATCCTCTGCGTATATCTAATGTCACCTCATAGACTCAGAACATTGTTTGCATTGCTGAAGTAATAACTGGTGTCATTAAGAGCGCCGACTGATGCTGCAGCTATTTCCACTGTGTCTCATCACTGAGACATCTCCATCTCCTCAGCAGCAATCATAATTATTCAAATCAGCAGCAGCTCTGTGTAATTGAGCTGGGGACACGGCGAGATACGCTAGAAAGCAATCAGCTCAATTGTTCAAGCTTGTGTTTATCACGACACCACAACCACAGGGGCTGCTCCACTCGACTGGAAGAATTCAATCAGTGCTGGCTAGAGTAAAGTTTAACTCTTATTTTCCTGCAACGATGCAGAAATCCTGCTAGGAAACAGGTCATCCACGGTCACCGAACATCTTCTAAGCAACAGGACAAAAGGTATCAGCTGTAAGTTATAAAATATTAGTCAAGACTGGGATTACTGTGTGTGTGTGTTTTCTTGATTTTACGAGTTATAAACTGATAAAATATGTAAAAATGAATTCATTTGACCATTTTTCATCCCTAATATAAATGTTAGTAAAATATCTGTAAAACAATAACATCTTCGGCTGATTTAAATGCAGTAAAATGGTGTAATTTAACAGTTAAACACAGTAAAACAATGAACCACTGTCTGTAAAATTACAGCCTATTGATGTTGATGTGTGCCTTGTTTTATTTTTTTAGTTAATAGTATGTAAAATAGCATCCTTTTCTGTGATTTTACGACAAGAACAGTAAATTGCACAAAGCATGATAGTTTGTGTTTTAAATTTTTTTTGTTTTTTTTTACAGTGTGCTGCAGCCTTTGTGGTACTGAGTAAGTCAACTTGTGCTGACAATTCGAGATACCCGCCTCTAAGAAATGTGCACCACTACAAAATGATAGAAGTAAATGGAAATTGTTTATTAAATATTTTAATTTCTAAATGACAATTGAAAATCTGAGTGTGATCCAACTGAAAAGTACATAAAGACACCAATATATGATGTAAAATCTGTGTGTATTACAGTACCTGGATGCCGTATCGCTCCCTGACAGAAGCCCTCATGGCCAGAGAGGCTGGTGGGACACAACCAATACAGTCCAGCAGAGGCAGGCAGGGACAAGCACCCACTGCACTGGTCACCTTACAGGTGAACACTGGGAGGCAGCACAGGGCAAAACAGCCTGCACACATATACACATGTATATCACACATAGAAACATGACAGCTAATGCAAGATTAGGAGTCATTCTTATAACAGTCCAACATTGTCACTGTCACTAAATTGGTTACAGTGAATCAGATATGAAGTGAATCCATTCATTCTGTCTCATATTGTATACTTACAGTCTCCTATGTCTTTGTAGCATTCACACAGACCAGTGCTCCATTGTCCTGCCTCCTGAGCCCTGCGCTCCGGTTGAACCTGGACCACCTGTTGGGACATAGCTGAGCTGTCCAACAGTGAAATAAAAGAAAGTTGGGATTAAAAAGTAATCAAATAAATAAAATTAACTGTCATCATTAGAAGACTGAGAAAGAATTGTAATTCCAAGGATTTTTATTTATTTTTAACTGGCTGTGGTACTCTTCACGTGTTCAAATAAAACACGTTCTTCTGTTCTAGTTTGTGAACAATTAGGCCCTGCTTACTTTTAACAACGGGCATACCTTATATTTTGTATTTTGCAAGCTATGTTTAAACAAAGCAGAGAGGGGGCATCAAGAGAGAATGAGACAAAAATAAAAAATACTTGATCAATAAAATAAATCCAGCGTGGCTCAAAAACAGAGGAGCTAGTTGTCATTTGCAACTTTGCAGGTCGTTGTAAGATACATTCAGCGTGGTGAAACATCTTTCTGCAGTTGATGTTAAAGTTAAATTTAAGAGGTTTGTAAAAATGCGGCTAGAATTAAAGTTGTTCTATGAAGGGTGGAATCCAAAACTGCCAAAGTAAGGGAGGATATAAAATATATAACAACATGCTTGCATTAATAATTAAGAATGCCCAATAGAAATTAAATATTTGCCAGACATGTTAAAAAGTAATGCACATTAGGAGTATGTAATTGTATTTGGTTCATTTTCTCCATGCATTAGCTCCACATAGGAAAAGCAGGCTACAAAGCAGCCAACTTTGCATTCCTGATGCGTATTTGTGGGCCACAACTGAAGCCAAAATCCAAAGAAAACCACCACCTTAGTCAAAAAAAGATAAAAAGATAAGCGCGACAGTCCTCCCTCCACGCCCCTCCCTCAGAAAGGATTAAACCCCACTGTCTCCTGAGTTATTCTTTAACCACATGCCAAATTCTAAGGACAGAAAGATTCCACCGGAGCGCCACAATGTCACAGCTAATCCTGCACTCTGAAGAATGATTCACATTAGGTGGATGAAGTATAACTGAAAATATGTAACCAATAAGATAGAACAGAGGACTCACCTGTCTTAAAGTTATCCAAATCACTTGAAACCCAAGACCTCTTTCTGTCTGTCCTCTATTACTTACAAATGTGTGTGTGCTTTTTAGTCGCTGCCTGACTGCAGTGTTTTGGTGTAAACATGAAACTGTCAGACTATGGGTAAACAAGGCGCTCTGTTCCCATTACAGCCAACTCTGCTGACCTGCAGCATTTTCCAGTCCAGTCCAGTGACGATAGGTTGAAGTCTAAACGGATGTCCAGATACTTTTAGTGACACAGTATTTGCTTACTTGCAGCAAGACGCTCAAACATCTAGAAAACCCCTATAATAATCTATAACGTATATCAGAAGCACAAGAATTTGAAAGTGCATCATATGTAAGGGTTTTCAAAGGTCATTGTCTCTGACGCATTTCAGCATAAACAATGCCTCTACAGTGATATCTGATTTCTGATTGTTGTGGGGGAAAATGAGCAAAAGAGACGTTAGGAAAGACCCAGGTAAGTGAATCCTACCCGTATAAAACAAAACCCATGTCCTCTATAAGGGCTTTACCTGACATGAATGATCACACAGGAGATTAACGTGGGTGACTTTGATAGTAGGTGGAAGATAGATAGGTATCACTCTACTCAGAAGTGTGGGATTATGCAGTGACAAAGACAGGAAGATGAGAGGAGATAACAGAAAAGGGATGAATGGAGGTGGGTGTAAAAACAATGAGGTATGTGCATGCAACTGTGGTGAATGTTTCACAAAGGCCTACAGAACTAATGTCTTTTATTTCACAAACATCACATTGATTTAAAGCATAATTTTGATATGCTTTCTCCAAGAGTTAGAGGAGAGGACTGATACCACAATCACTTGTGCTGCAAATACACCGATCAAGGATAACATTATGACCACCTGCCTAATATTGTGTTGGTCCCCCTTATGTGGTCAAAAATGCTCTGAACCATTGGGCATGGACAAGAGGACCTCTCAATATGTCCTATGGGGTCTGGCACCAGGACGTTGGCAGTGGATCCTTTGGGTACTCTGGCTTGTGCAGTGGGGCCTCTGTCAATCACATTTGTTCCACTGCATCCTGTTGATGCTTGATCAGAATGGGGTCGAGGAAGGGTGGAGGTCAAATCAACATCTTGTCTTGTCTTGTCTTGTCTTGTCTTGTCTTGTCTTAAGTCTCAT
>OMNN01091260.1:0-12421 GCA_900302755.1 Chromis chromis | reverse complement strand
GTCGACCATGGTGAGGCCTGTTCTGAGTGGAACCTGTCCTGTTAAACTGCTGTATGGTCTTGGCCACCATGCTGCTGCTCAGTTTCAGGGTGTTGGCAATCTTCTTATAGCCTAAGCCATCTTTATGTAGAGCAACATTTTTTTTTTCAGATCCTCAGAGAGTTCTTTGCCATGAGGTGCCATGTTAAACTTCCAGTGACCAGTATGAGAGAGTGTGAGAGTGATAACACCAAATTTAACACACCTGCTCCCCATTCAGACCTGAGACCTTGTAACACTAATGAGTCACATGACACCGGGGAGGGAAAATGGCTAACTGGCCCCAATTTGGACATTTTCACTTAGGGGTGTATTCACTTTTGTTGCCAGCGGTTTAGACATTAATGGCTGTGTATTGATTTATTTTGAGGGGACAGTAAATTTACACTGTTACACACGCTGTAGAGTGACTACTTTACATGGTAGCAAAGTGTCATTTCTTCAGTGTTGTCCCATGAAAAGATATAATAAAATATTTGCAGAAATGTGAGGGGTATACTCACTTTTTATGACATACTGTAGGTGTCAGAGGGTGAACATTCAGTGCAAATAACCTGAACTGTGATGAGACAACATGTGGGTGCTCCAATGTCCTATGTGTTTGCAGCATTACAGCAAGTTTTTTGGCAAACACAATCTTTACTCCCCACCCATCCCTGTTTTAATGTAGACAGACTCCCTGCTCCCTGGGACAACATGAACAAATGCTGTTGAAGGGTTGCCGTTTTAACACAGTTGAGGAGATATAGCCCTTGTATGGTATTTGTGGCAGTGACAAAATTGTCTACTCTTCATGTCCTCAGACGTCAGCACTGTGACAGCGGTTTAATATTCATCAGTGGGATGAATTTGGTATGAGAGCAAAGTTTAATGTAACATTTAAAGATGTATGCATCATATTTACTCTCCTCATACATGTGTTGTAATGTGTAAAGTCTTTAATGAAAAGTTTCACCTTGAGATTTAAGCTGCAACTGGAAACTAGAAGTTTTCTGAAAGCTCAGGCTGCCACCTCAGTGCCTGAAAACAGAATTAATATGGATGCCTCACCTCACCAGGTAATTAAACCAAAATTTATCAAATTAAACGTTGTCAGTTCACATTACTTTTTAATCCTCACATGACCGACACTGCAGCCAGACACACATTTAGAGGTGTGAGGTAACTTAAAAGCTTAAAAACAGAAAAATATGGATCTCCCCCATTTATGTTATCTGTCACAAATCAAATAAAAGAAGCTCTAAAGTTGCTCTAAACTGTACCGATTTCTAATTTTAATGTTAGAGAATAAAATAAACTTCATGTAGGACTGCTTTCTTGGTGACATTTTCTATTCTTTATACCATTCTTTTACTTTATCTTCTCTAGTGTTAATATTTTTACTGTAGCTTTTTTGTTTGATTTATTTATTTTGAACTTAGGTCACTTGCACACCTTTAGTTTGGTTTATTTGCCGTGGACCAAGGAAAGAAATGCCTTTTAGTCCTGGTCAGGTTCATGATCACACTTCTCTAACAACAAACCACAGCAAATTACTGATGACAAGCAGTGATGGAGGATCATATCTGTTACATGCAGGGCAAAACATTAGCCAGCCAGGGGAGGCGTCACCTTAAACAAAGCATGGATCTGTCAGAGCGATCAAGGTTTTTTGTGGTACCTCGTTGATGAGATAATGATGCCACAGAGAAGAAAAATATATACCTGCAAATGACATATAATGGCTGCTCTTATTTATAGGTTGAGTCACCTCATAAATGATGTGCAGACTCTTCCTACTTGACACATCATAGGAGTACACCAGCGTGGTAATGATGCAGACTCACTGTCACTCAAATGAACCAAGAAGAGTAAACAAACTAAGTAAAGTCGACATACATAGATATAAGTCACTCTGAGTACTTTTGGTCAACAGCGCAACACGACCCAGTGTAACAAAAAATACAAAACATGTAGAAACAGGCTAAAAAAGTGGTAACTTATATGCCATAAAAATATGAAGGATAATACAAATCACTCCTACAGTTTGCTCATAAGATTGCTCCCTGGCAGATCACAATACACAGATGGGTTTAATTGCAACTTAGATTTTAAATTATTGCTAAAATCATACATCAGCTGCAACAACCTGAACACACCAGAATCTGTTTGAAGTGAACCCGACAGGTGAGGTATGAATCTGTCACGTATTGAGCGGAGTTGTGACAGATGTCTGAGCAACACTACCAGGCAACTGGCATCATCCGAAACAAAAGGACTAAACTTTCTGACAAGATCAATACGTGAACTGCACAAGCATGCATTTTTAAAAGGAAATCTTGGGGGTTCAAATATAGAGTTGAGTGAATCCAAGTGACATAGCCCCACCAGCAAACAAACATTGCTCTATGTTTCATAAGCCAAGACACTTTATTGATAAAAATTGTTATTTTTTCATCGTACTGTACTCTTGGACAGAATACTTCCCGTGTTTTAGAACTGCTGCAGGCTCCTTTTTTATTTACAGAAGTGCCAGTATACTGCTTTGGACACTTGGATGATTTTAATGTTGTGCTATTAAGCAACCAATTGTGGACCGGTGTTCAAAACTTATCAGTGCTGGAACAAAGCAAGACTTTCTGTGACACGATCAGCTGTTTGTCCTTGAGCTGGAGCCATACCTTAATTCTTATTCAACTGTTCAAGTCAGCATATGATTCTGGCTCACTGGGCGAAACTTCACTGGAAAGGTCAGGACCAGTCTTGAAAATGTGGCCCATGACTACAAACTGCATCCAGTATGCAGTTTGACATATAACAAACAACTCCAGTGGTGTCCTTGATGGTGCACAAACCAAGGAATCAATGAATAGACCTTGGCTCCATTCATTCAGTCATGGCTTTTGGCACAGTGCCTGCAGCATCTGGTAATTCTCCAACTCCCAGTTCCTGAATGTTTCTCTATTAACTGGACTTCATCCGAGTTTCATGCCTCCAGGTCCACGTTTCTGAAAATCATCCTCCATGTTCAAACGTGTCAAAATGTTAAATGCTGGTATTTGCTCTGCTTTTCTCTTTAGAATAAAAGGTGCAGGATGGAAAAATGAATGCACATGATGAAACACTTGACATCTATTCGCCTGAACAGAGGAGTTTTTCAAAAGGCATAAACAAGATTTCGAAAAGTTTTTATTTTGTCTTTTTTTTTAATGTTGTCTGTGTGGGTGAGAATAGAGAATTCTTCAAAGAGTGTGTGAGGGCGTTAGGGTTTTGTTTTGTGAGGAAGGAAAAAACTCAGTGTTGGTCAGTTCATCTGCACTGTGGGCTGCAATAGAGAGGAGAGCTCTCCAACTTAACCATGGGGCTTCCTAATGCTGTGAGATTACCCCATATTATCCCCTCTTGGAGGAAAAAAAAACACGACTGCAGCATGGAGCGCACCAAATAATGAACAAACACTTGCACACACACACACATGCTAGAACTGTATTTCTGTGTATGGAGACGACAATAAAGCGCGGCTTTGTGGGAAGGCATCAAAGAAGATGATCAGTGATGCACCAGTGTGACGTGACGAGCAACTTGATCAAACACACGTGCTTGCGTGTGCGCGGAATCCTCAAGCGTGCACGCACACACACTACAGTCGTCCACGGCTGCTAATGAGGAGCCAAAGGGGGCTCTCGCTCAGCAGCCAATTATCCTGTCCCTTCGGAGGAGTGTGTGTGAGAGTGTGTGTGTGTGTGTGTGTACAGATGTTGCAAGCCCCAGCCAGAGCCAGTCTTGTTTTTTTCTTTGTGCCAATACGACAACATTCTTATTTACATAATCTTTCAGCTCTAATTATGTCTATACATGCTGCTTATGAAATGTTTCCCTCTTCTTATGTGACAAACACAGACTGTTGAACCTCACTTAGCGCAGCCCGTCAGCACCGTGTTATGAGCAAAAGGAGAAAACATACAGGACTGTGCAAAAGCTTCAGGCAGAAAATGATGCCATCATTAGTTTTAATTTCTAAATTAACTTCACACAAAGCGCAGTCAACAACTGCACCACTAACAGTATGAGCCTACATGAGCCGTCATCTCAAAGCTTCCCATTCATTGTCTATGTAAGCAGCTGTGCAATGCATTCTGGTGGTGTCGCAATGCATTTCAAGAGATGAGAAGTCGCTGTGCCCGCTCCTCATTTGCATAAAGTTGAGTTTGAGACAACTTTATGCAAGTCATCGACGTCCAGCTGCCACTGGAGGCCCCTGGAAACCCTGGAAAAACTTTTCAACTCACTGTTCAAAAACAAAACTTTATCCTCGCCTCAAATGTTTTCAGAAACACATATTGTTGAACTAGTTTTAGTTTTATAACCAAAAGTTTCCAAACAAGCCGACATGTTGATTCACTTTGACATCCAGGAGCAGACAGCTCACCAGTGAAGAGTCCGTCCACCTCCACCCTGCTTCATGGCTGCCTGCAGTCAATCAACCTTCAACCAATAAACTGACTTCAGTCAGAACCAGATATTTCTTTCTTTTTTTTTTACACCTTCTGCCATTTTTCTGCACCCCAGTTCTTGCATTTTTGAGCATAGGTGGTTCACTTTGCCTTCACATTAAAGGAATATCTTTTTTACTCTAAGTCTCCCACACAGACCATTTGTAATCAGACTTCTCCAGACTTTAGATGGGTCCCACTGGTTTCTGCCAGCTCTGAGCTGATGGGCCTGCTGGACATCTTCATCTTTCAATAGGATTCCAACTTGATGTGTCTTATATCTGCTTCAGTCTGTTCCCTTGGCTGACCACTGTGTTTCCAGCCCTCAACCTTGCCCTTTTCTTTGTGCTCCTGTAGAAGAGCTCGGACAGCACATCTATATCTGCCTGTGAGAAACCTTGCTGATGCAGGAGGATCACCTTGTGTCTTGCAGTTTTGTCCAGGCGTGCCATGGAGTGATATTTTTAGATGGAGCTGTCACTTCTTCAGCAGCCTCACATGTATGACTATCCCTCGCCCAGTTTTATTTCTCACACACAGCTGTTTAATGGTTTCGTTTCAACCACATATATTGCTCATTAGCAGTTGTTTAGTATAGTTGTTTCATCGTGCTCTGGGCTATGTGGCCACAAACGTCTTATTTTGTATGGTGCCCTCGTTACGATCTCAGTTATATTTGGGGAAAAAAAAGTTTTTGAATGTTAAATATGATATTTCTGGGGGCGACCTGATGGCTGGGTAGTCGGGGCATATGTCACATGGGTGCAAATGCCCTTTTGAATCCTGGGAACTATCAGCTATGTGTGCTTCCCCTGCTGTTCTTCCCCACATTTCCTATCTCTATCCACCACCTCTGTCAAATGAAGGCATAAAAATACCCCCCTAAAAAAATCTATATACAGTATCTCTATGTAAGATAAATGTGAAATATCTAACGTGCCTAAAACTTTTGCACAGCATTCTGTATCAAAGAAGCCTGTTAGTTATCCGTTATTTCAAGCCTGGTCCCTTATTTTGCATCAGCGCTGTCATTGTTATATTTACCTCCTACAGCAGATCTGTCTGTTTGATGACCACAACTTCATGAATTATGAACACAGTTCGGGGCATAAATACGCAGAATAATTCAAAAACAGGGCTTGTCAATGCTACAAAAGACTCAGTGTTTCAGTCATGAATGTGTGTTTTGCATCAGCGGTGTGTCACTGTTGTATCATACTGTAGTGATGTGTTGACTTGATACAGTAGCGGCGGATACAGTCGTATTCACACAGGTGTTTGTGTCGGCCGTAACCCACCGATTCTCCGAACCTCTTATGGGATAATCACGGTACAAAAGGATCATTCTTTCTTCGCCCTCTGTGGCATTTCTCATCCAGTTAAGCTCATTTATCCAAAGTGTTCCATGGTGAGACGCGTCAATTTGACAGCCACATTCACACAGACTCCCATTCAGACCTGTCAGTGTATGAGTATGTGTGTGTGTAAAGGCTGTGTGATAAGTGTAATTGTGTCACTGAGCATGCTGCCTGGTTCGAGGATGAGATACTTCACATTAATGCTCCCCTCCGCTCCAAATTGCTTCCAGCTGAATCATTAGCATATTCAAAGGCCAATTTAGGTCCAACATAGAGACTCCACTTCAACAATGTAACAGTACAGTTATGTCTCCACAGTGCGTGCAAGTTTAAGCATGTTATGGTGATGCAATGTATATATGCGTTTGTTGTGCATGTGTGTGTGTTTGCTGGTGTATTTGAGAGCCCTCTGGGACTCATGAGCTTGTCAATAAGAGTTAAAGGACTCCAGAAGAACAGATGATTCTCCAGGGTCTACAGTGACCCTTTGAGCTGAAATGCAAAGTGTGTTAGAGAGCCTTCACATGCGATTAGTCTACATGTGTCCGCATGTGCATCACAAACATGCACTCTGGCCGAAAATGGCAACTTTGTTCGGCCCGATGCGTGCGCGTGGTTGTGCCATTTTCAACGGGGGAGGCCCACGGGTGCACGCATGTGTGTAAAAGTGTGTGTTAAGCCATTGGTATTCCATTGCCCTGAGCAATCTGTGGCCAAACAGATCCCATCATGTTTGTGTTAGGAGAACAGATAGACTTCATTCCCTCCAGGCTCGCTGCATGCTGATGCTCCTTTCAGCCAGCTGGGATGGAATACAGCATCCTTCATGGTTTAGACCCGCGCTGGCAGTCCTAGCTTAGGGTGGTTTTTTTGGAGGTTTGTTTGGATGTTGCAACGCTGAATTGCTTCAGTGTTGACCATGTACGTGCCTCAGTGGTTACAGGGACAACTGAATGCACTGGCCAGAGAGCAGACTGTGATACGGTGTGTCAGCCAGGACTGAAATGGTCTGGTTTTCTGGCACGATGCATCCATCCATCAGTTATACCCACTTTATCTTGCAGAGGGTCATGGGGGGTTGCAGCCTTTCCCAGCTGACACTGGGCGAGAGACAGGATACAGCCTGGACAGATAACCAGGCAAGGACAGGGCTAGCACAAAGAGAAAACCTTCACCGCCTGCATTCGCCAGTTTAGAAACCTATCATATATGTCATGAGAAAACCCACTAAGGCACAGAGAGAACATACAAGAGTCAACCAGAAGGTTCAAACCCATAACCTTCCTGCTGTGAGGTGACAGTACTAATCACTGCACCATCGTGCTGCCCCAGGCACAATACAGAAACCATTTAAAGTAGGCAGTATTTCATTATCCACAAATTCTTACTAAAAGGCAAATGCCATCATAATTTAACAGGTAAATATAAAAAGATTACAGCTGAGAGGTCTAACAGCACCTTCTAGAGGGCAATAATAATAATGTTCTTGGCAGATGTGAATGACAATAGACAATAGACAAGCAACTCAGTCCTACTTAAAGAGAAGTGGAGGTATTATTATATGGAGTATTATGGCATTATGCAGTCAGTTGACAAATTCATCTTCCAAACAAAACATAGCAGATTTTAGTGTCGATATGAACATTTTGAAGCGCTTTTGAATTAGGGTGACCATATTTTGATTTGCGAAAACCAGGACGCCCGGCAATGACATAGGGCTGGTCCGAATAGCTATTTGTGCTGTCCGGATATTCGGTCGGTCGACGGGAAGGGGGTTGTGTTCTGTTTACCAACACGGGCGGAGTGAAGCGTGACATTGGAGTTCATAGGTCCACGTACTAGGCCCTCGGAGGCGCTCGGCGACAATCGGCAGCACCCGGTGGCGCCCGGCGGGAAGAAAAACAATGAAAATCAGGACATTTTCATCATTTATAAAAAACAGGACGTCCGGCCAGGACAGGACGTGAAAACAGGACATGTCCTGGGAAATCAGGACGTTTGGTCACCCTATTTTGCATTGGAAAACTCTGGTGACCAACAAGTAAAACAGGGATTAAATGCATTGAGCCTGGCATTCTAATGGTTAAAGCCCTTTTGCCGTAGAACTTATTCTGCAGCTTCTTCTGTTTTTTGGTTGAACAGCAAGAAAATGTGTTCACTTATGAATTTCCAAGCTGCTGTATTGAATTTCTGCATTCTCTGTTCCTGATGAGACAGCTTACACTTTCTGCAGACACGGGCAGAACCAGGAAGGAGATTATGACCTTTAGACTGTACTTTTTTTTGGGCAAAAAGCTACAGGGGGAAAAAAACTACCCTCATATCCCTGTTGTCACTGAGATCTATAACCTGAATATGGGGGACAATTGTGTGACTCGTAAAGCATTTGACTGTGCTTCTTTTGCACAGATGAGGTTTATTTTATAGGAGTGCTATAAAGTGCTACTGTAGTGTGGCGTCGGCAACAAGCAAATCATATTCCTGGTAAAAATATTCAGGCTTTCAGTGGTGTATTCACACTATCGCGTGTCAGTATGAGGAGAAGAAGCTGTCACAATGATCACCTTAAACATTCCTCCTTTGGGCACTGTCACGTCTCATTGCATACTGAGATGTTGCAGTGTTTTTGTGTGTAGATGTGTGTGCAGTTTCGCAAAAATAGACGAGAGGTCGAGCATTCCTCAAATGCGTTGTTGACCTTGTTAAGCTTTTTCCACTGCTCTCCCGCTCTGACTCTGTCTCTGTCCTTTTGTCTCTCCCCGTTCTACCACACTGATACAAAGCGAGTATGACAGTTTCCACTGGGTGTTTTCCTCTAGTGGACACTGTGTCCTACCCCCAGAAGCTCTACACATTTACACTGGTAATAGCCTTCTGCTCTGCAATCCACGTTTCATTTCTTTGTCCCTGGCTTTAATCTGAGTTCTTTAATGTACCTCTTTCATCTGGCCCTTGACTCCTGCTCAGTAGTTTGGTAGTTTCTTGCAAAGTGCAGCCGTTAGCTCCTTTGTTTGGTTTGCTGTGCACACAGCTCGGGAGGTTGGGATTTCTGTTTAACAAGTGTTTATTTGTGCTCACTGAGGAGTCCAGCTAGGAAAACAGAAGGCAGTGTGTGGCCCTCCTGGGAGAAGCCAAGCCTGCCAGATACAAGAATTACAAATCAGCGACGGAGGGGGAAAATGTTGATGCCGTAGTTCTTCTCAGGCTGCTGCTCGGGGCCAACCGAGGTGTAGATTCTGTCTCGTCCCAATGAATAAACAATGAAAAGGTGCTAAAGATCACTTTGGGTGGTAATTATAGAGACCCTGCTGTGTTATTACTCACATGGAGCTCTAATACACCATCAGTGCTATTAGTTCAATCTACACAGCAACACAGGCAAAATAACCAACTTAAAACTGATTTATTTTTTATTGCCATGAAATTTGGTTCAGTAATTCAGGATGACTTTGGCAATCCCTTCCCTTCTCCTCATGATTAATTGCAATGACTTTGGGGAGGCTTTGACTTTTCCTCTAGCACCAGTATCAGTGGACAGTCAGTTTGTCAATTACTCTGATTTATGATCACAAACATGCAAAGCTAACATTCCCATCAGCCTCAGCTGTACTTTGTGTTTAGTACTGATGGTAGGAGGCTAAATTAAAAGAGTGAATATGGCAAATATTGTACCTGCTAAAAATCTATTTGTCTACATTGTCATTGTGTGCATGTTAGCATGCTACTGTTAGTAATTAGTAGAGGTCGGCCCATATGTTTTGATCAGGACTGATACAGATTATTAGTAATATAAAACTAAACTAAAAATCTTGCTGTAAAATTCAAAACATAATCTGCCTTTGATTATGTATATTTTACATATATTTAAATAAACAAGAACTCTTCGATATTTATCCTTCAGTGTTGATAGGCTGTAGCTCATGGTGCATAACCAATTAGACAGTGCTGTGGGTGGGATCACAGAGTGGTGACTACAGATAGAGAGAGGCGGGTCATTACAACTGGTGTAGCACATTTTTAATACATTTATTTTATCGAAAATTGGTACCAAAAAAAAACAAAAAACAACAACAACAATTTGAAAAATGCTGCGTATTGGATCCGTAATGGCTGAAGATTCTTAGTCTCCAAGCTTTTCCCATTTTTCTATATTGAGCCTTCTCGTGTCCTTCGTCCTCCATCCTCCTGCCTATGACCTGGAAATTGATCATGAAGGATCCTAACATGTATCTCGAGGAGAGAGGAGTTTGGCTGGAGGAGCTTTAGGCCAGGATGTACAGGTGCATCCTCGCTGTATCTTTTGCAGAGGTCTTTTCTACACCTGTGACATGTTACACCTCACTATGTTAGGTGCAATGAGATGACATATGTTGTGAATGGCGCTATAAAAAATGAAAGCGAACTGAATTGAAAATTAAAAGAGGCGTGACACACAGCTGGAATATACAAACCACGTCGAGAGCAGAACTGACAAACGTGTGTGTGTGTCACTATTTATTTGTATGCTTGACATCCGTACAGTCTCATCACATTATGCCACTGCCACATGATGAACATTGTTCTGCTCGTCTGACAAAGATCACAGAATAAAGCGGTAGGTTATAACAAAACATTGGACAGATGGTGAGACACACTTCACATTTATTTGATGTAGCTTTGAAACAGTGGCTCCGAAGCAAAGATTTCTCATTTTGTCACTTCGTGCCTCAACTCCTCTCTCCTAATGACTCGTCCTTGCCTCCTCCACTTGCATCTCAGGTGGGAAGGACTAAGACATGAAGAGAAGAAGCAGAGAAAGTAGCAAAGAAGTAGCGGAGAAGAAAACCTAAACTTTGAGAATCCCATTAAAAACATGAAGAAATATTGCCAGAGTCAGACCATTGACAGGATAATAGATGCTTTTATCTCTAACACGCATTAGGTATTCATCAGTTATATATTGTTATTTGAAGTGTCATGAATATTTGCTTTATTATGAGGCATCTTGTGTTGCATTATATGCATGAATGTGGCTATATATAAAGTTTATTTCTATATTATGAAGATAAATCCACACGTAAATAAAAAAAAAACACATCCTTAAAAAATTAATGCATACATATTCAACCTGTGAAACTAAATCATGCTCATGGTTTTATTCCAAAATATACAAATATTTAGCTTTAAAAAAAGTCATGAGCAGTCATACAGAAATATATAACACTGAAACTGAAAACCAGAGTATGTTCAAAGTGTCCCTCCCATAGAGATGGTATGTAATATGTCACATTCACTATATTACTATAAGCAGCTTAGTGTCCAGTACCTCCAGCATACTCTGACATATTCTGACATTACTGGATAGTGGAGAAATAACAAGAAGAGTTTGGCTCAGATAAGTTTCACCCTCTCATCTGGGAGCCTGTGGGAGCGTCGCTGCAGCTCAGGCAGTGGACAGCTAAAATTAATTCCTGGCATCCGCGGTGGACATTATGGATTACTTCAATGTGACACGTTGTCAGTGTCACAGGGGATAAGTGTTACCTGTGAGAAAATGCAACAAAATGAGGCAGATTCTCAAGCTGTTGCTTCTCTTCAAGGAGCAACGCTGTTCGACGGAGCCACCAGTAGCGTCTGTGCTCCAGTTTCCCCATTAGAAAGTGAGTCACTGTGCTGCAGTGAGTTTCACACCATATTGTTATTTTGGACTTTGTTACTGATGCCAATAGAGGGAGTGCAGATGTTTGTGACTATGGGGCTACAAACTTTCTCCAAGTGATATTTCCAACTTGGAGAAGTCAGAACTATGCTTCAGTATTTAGATAAATTGTGTTATGATATACACCAATCAGCCACAACATTATGACCACTGACAGGTGAAGTGAATAACATTGATCATATTGGTACTATGTGGTGTTCTGCTGGAAAGCCTTGGATTTTGGCATCAGTGTTGATGAGACTTAGACACCCAAATAAACATTGTCCCAGAACAAGCACACTCCCTCATGCAAATGGAAATCCCAAATGTCACTGGCCTACCCCCGCAGGAAAATGCACCCCACCACATGGCAAAAACATCAAACAATCAGGAACGCCTTGAGGAACATGACAATCGCCCAAGATGTTGATTTGACCTCCAAACTTCCTAGACCCCATTCTGATCAAGCATCAACAGGATGCAGTGGAACAAGTTTGATTGACAGAGGCCCCACTGCACAACCCAGGGTACCCAAAGGATCCACTGCCAACGTCCTGGTGCCAGACCCCATAGGACACCCTGAGAGGTCCTCTTGTCCATGCCCAATGGTTCAGAGCATTTTTGACCATATAAGGGGGACCAACACAATATTAGGCAGGTGGTCATAATGTTATGCCTGATCGGTGTAAAGCACTTATATAAGACATTGTGGGTAAAACTTAATGTAGATACAAATTTTAAATCACTGCATTGAGCTTTTATTTGATCTTGATTCCATTGAGAATGTGGTCACTAGGTCAACATGTAGGTTGCTATCTGTTTTTGTTTGTTTTGTTTATTAAGACAAAAACTTCCTGTCCTCCCAGTTAGCCTCC
>OMNN01091259.1:0-16359 GCA_900302755.1 Chromis chromis | reverse complement strand
AATATATATAAATGAATATATGGCAAATATACATATTTATTGTTAAATATACACATTAGAATAGAATACAATATCATAGAATAGATAGAATAAAATCAAATAGAATACTCTAGAAAGAGTAGACTAGAAAAGAAAACATGTCAATTTTACGTAGCCTGTTAAATATATTAATTAATTAATGTCAAATATATAAATACATAACGTGGGATGTTATAGTAATGTCACATTGGATATTCTAATACAGTAGAACAGAATAGAATAGAATAGAATAGAATAGAATAGAATAGAATAGAATAGAATAGAATAGAATAGAATAGACAAGGAACCGGGGCCCTTATAAATACTGAATGTGTGATAAACATATTATACTGTCGAGAAGTGTAGAATATCACAGAATAAAATAAATCTATATAAAGAATAAAATAAAACAGAATACTCTAGAAAACAGTAGAGTAGAATAGAAAGGACAATCTGTCAATTTTAAATAGGCTGTTAAATATTTATGAATAAATGCATGGTAAATGCAAATACATATTTATTGTTAAATATACACATTAGAACAGAATAGAATATGATAGAATAGAATAGATCTACATAGAATAAAAAGAAATAGAACACTCTAGAAAAGAGTAGAATGAAAAAGAAAATATGTCATTTTTATATAGGCTGTTAAATACATAAATAAATAATTGTTAAATACAAAAATACATTGTGTGGAATGTTATATTAATGTCACAGTAAACATTATAATAGAATAGAACAGAATAGAATAGAATAGAACAGACTAGAACAGAGTAGAACAGAACAGAATAGAATAGAATCAATTTTCCACTGGACATTATAGAGCACATGTGCAGAAAATGAAGACATACTGTAGAATAGAACTTTTGAATGACAGCAGCTCAACAGATGTTTAACAGCAGTCTACATTGAGCAGCAGCACGGAGACACTATTAAACCCTGACACCAGTAGATGGAGACAGCAGCAAAGCTTGAATCTCCACAAGGTTGATGCAGTACCTTCCTCTCACAGCTAGATGACTCATGTCACAGTGACATGCAGGTCTCCGGTCTGTAGGTTTGACCTCCACAAATGAGTACATTGAAGTATTAGCAGGAGAAACTGGAATATTTGGTGTAATAAAAACTTTGTGACTGGTGTATATAATGTTATGAGCAAGAACAAAAGGGGATGCAAGCACTGTGACACAGACTCAAAGCAACAGTGACAGATTGATTAAATGCTGCATTAAAGACATTAAGAAAATGCGATTAATATCACCAAGTGAGCTGAGTTGCAGCTAATTACATTTGCAAAGCAGATACAGATTTCTTGGAATTGATATGCAACATGTCCAGACTTGTACAGTAATTGGCCACTTTTACTGCAGAGCTGAACTTTTGTCCTCTGTGTCTTTGCCTTGGTTCAGACACACACCAGCAGTGCACACGGCTCGGTGTTTTTTTTCTTTTTTTTTTCTCGCCAGAGGTGGATATGAATTCGTACACTTTGTGTCAGTGTGGTTTTTGTCGATTCACTCGCCTCACCTGTTGCCATGCTTGTTGCACAAATGAACAGTTATAACAACAAGCCTTTTTGGAAAATGAAGAAAGTAGCTTATCAGGTTTTGTTAGGGAGGAGAATGATTATGGAAAGACTTCAACCCATCTCTCCACTGATGGCATATTTACTGTGACATTCAACTAAGCATTTAGATTTAAATGGACCAGGACCAATTTTCACTGGAGTCTTGACTGTTAATAATAATAATAATAATAATAATAATCTAACCTTTATTGATCCCCTTGGGGAAATTCCTTCTCTGCATTTGACCCATCCTATACAAAGTTAACCTTAACTATACATACTAGGAGCAGTGGGCCACCGCGGTGCAGCGCCCGGGGAGCAGTCAGGGGTTAAGGGCCTTGCTCAAGGGCCCACAGTGGTGGTGACTGGGACAAGCGGTGGTTCTCACTTTCCCACCTCAACCTCTTGCCAGTCCGGGGATTCGAACCTGCGACCCACTAGTTACAAGTTTGCTTCACAAACCACTAGGACACCACATTTCCTAAAAATGGATTATTCTACTTAGATGGTGTCAGTTTGTTTCTGATGTTGTGTTCTGCTAAATCTAATTTGCACTAAACAAATGTAAGAACACTTGGGGGTAGTTTTTAAGTGGTTCATCGTCATCAGAATATGTATCTATAGTTGTATTTTCATTTTTTTTTAAATGTCAAGAAAATGTATAGCAAAAATTTAAAAGTAATGAATAATATTGAATCAAAAAATGTCATAAAAGAACACATGAATTAAGCTTCTTCCCATTAGCTGCTCAGGAGTAAATAAACCAGGCAGTGTGGTGTAGTAGTGTAGGGGGCGCTGTGGGCTACACATGGCTGCAATAAACAGAGTGGAAGAAACTGGAAACAAAACTGGTTGAGAGCCAACTGCTAAAATCCTCAGAGAAGGTAAAACAAACTTTGGCAGTCTTAAGGAAATGTTGTAATTATTCTTTTATGTCAGCTGGTATTGGACATGTTTTCAGTAGACACGGCTAATCAGTCATGCGGGTTAAATATTTGTCACATAAGGACTTATTTGAAAAAGGTTTTTACATCGCCAATGAAGAGTTTTAACTCATCAAAAACCACCTCAAGCTAGCGTACAAACTTTTTTTTCTGCATAATTGAGGATGTTTTTTCAAATTGTACCAATTCCATCGACTGTTTCTAATGCTATACTTGAAAATGAGCGTAAAAATACACAATGGAAACACAGCTAGTGTCGTGTTTAGATTTTTGCAAGATTTAATTTGCATAAACAAATGGAAACATACAAAGAAGTCCTAATATTTACACTGAATGATTTGTATCTATAGATAAAGTAACTGCAGTGATTTCCTGTTTGAATCTACTATAAAACTTCAGTCCATGCTGAGCAAATCCTGGAGCCACACACTGACGACGATATCTGCAGCTCATAAATAATCACATTTTGTCGACCAGGGGCCACATTTTCACGACTGGATTAAGTTGCTGTCATTATGAAATGGTCTGCACTTATATTGCGCCTCTCTACCTTGCCCGAGGACACTTCAGCATGCAGAGGGGCCGGGATCGAACTGCCAACCTTGTGATCAGAGGACAACCCGCTCTAACAGCTGAGCCACAGTTAACCCCATAGCGTTTATTAATTCTAATGGCACAGTGACAAATTGGTGCTGCATCAAGTAAAGCACAGCAAACTTTCACACGTACACCTGCCAAAGTTCAAATTAGGTGAACTTTGAGCACTACGTACTGTGACAAATTCCCACACAGCCAATAAAAAGGGGGCATCGAGCCAGGCACGGACGACAAAATGAAGGTTAAGCTTATGTCGTGTGTCTGAATTGATTCATATATAAGACACAAGTTTACATTTGTTGCAAGACAAGTTGGAAGAAAGTCCAATTTTGAAATCATGTTTAAACCTCTTTATATAATCAGGTGTTTCAATAGTCAGATAGTCTGACTCACCACATGTAGACTGCGGGTATACACCAATCAGCCACAACATGACCACTGACAGGTGAAGAGAATAACATTGATCATATTGGTACTATGCTGCTGGAAAACCTTGGATTTTAACATCCGTGTTGATGAGACTTAGACACCCAAATAAACATTGTCCCAGAACAAGCACACTCCCTCATGCAAATGGAAATCCCAAATGTCACTGACAGGAAAATGCACCCCACCACATGGCAACAACATCAAACAATCAGGAACATCTTGAGGAACATGACAATGGCCCAAGATGTTGACTTGACCTCCAAACTTCCTAGAACCCATTCTGATAAAGCATCAACAGGATGCAGTGGAACAAGTTGGATTGACAGAGGCCCCACTGCACAAGCCAGAGTACACAAAGGATCCACTGCCAGCATCCTGGTGCCAGACCCCATAGGACACCCTGAGAAGTCCTCTTGTCCATGCCCAATGGTTCAGAGCATTTTTGACCACATAAGGGGGACCAACACAATATTAGGCAGGTGGTCAGAATGTTATGCCTGATTTTAGTCAGCTTTCTCCTCTCCTTGCACTATCTGCATGTTACTGTTACTGTTTCCAAAACCCCCCTTTACAATGGGAAACAACAACAACCTCTGGTGCAGGTGGCAGCACTGCCAGTTTAGTTGTTGGTGGATTCTTCATTTTAATCACAGCGCTTGTCTTCCTACATGCAAATGTTCCACTACAACAATTCCACTATTTTGAGGAAGCATCATAGCTGCATCCTGGGCTTAGCTCCGCCCACTATGACTGTGATTGGTTTAAAAGAAATACAAACAAAGCAGAGCATTATTTCCCCCTTTATAGCAGAATGGTAATGAGGTGCAGTCAGACCATTCTCTACTACAGAAAATCAGGTAGCTTGTTGTGGGTTTGTTTCCCCTCTGTATCTCTATAGTCCTATTAAAGTTTCTTAACTGAGGAAATTAGATGAAGAGGCATCATTTTCATATAGAAAATATTACATTAACTTGATAATGTAATGCAGTCCTGCTATAAGCTTTAAAAACTCCTCCTATTTGGCTCTGCAAACTGCAACTCCCTAAAGCAGTGTGCAGGGACCATCAGTGGTCCGCGAGCCACAGTTTGGGGACCATCTAAAAAATCAAAGTACTGCCATGAAACAGCAAAGCAGACTGAAGCGAGAGAAAAAGGCTCAAGTCTTCCTCTTGTGTCTCGACATGTTAAACTCACTGCATCTTTTCGACTCGTTAGAAGCTGAATGAAACCCTGCAATCGATCACACCGTGGATACCGAGGGTGTGTGTGTGTGTGACGGGTCTTTGATGTGAGTCACAGATCAGATACACGTTTCAGATCCATAAAGCCAGCCCCTCTCCCTCTCTCTCCCCGCCTTTGATCTGGTGTGTGTCTGCTGCTGTGTTGGTTGTGTTGAGTCGTTCAGGGCTGGAGGAGCTGCAGCAGCGCTGACATGGTGAGCGGACCGGTGCGGGAAACACGCCACCACACCTCTCACCGGTCTGCCTTCGACTTTTAAGACCCAGCACTTTGATCAACAGGCTCGTTTTTAGTAGGTAAGAGCAGATTTAAGTCGGTTTTTTAACATTAACACACTGAAAACAAACGATCCACACTTCGGTTACCTTCAGATTACAGCAGGACGCAAAAACAAACCTCCAGTATAAAGCGACAATTTACGCACGATGTTGTATTCATTATATCAACACTATACAATAAGCAGGCGAGTTAGTGCTCTGACACCCTCAGTCTTATTATTGTATGTGTGTGTGAGTGATTATGTATAAATGTTGCCCAAATGGTGTAAATATTGTGTGTTTGGAGCATTTTTACGCATGACTCTGATGTTAAGTTGCCCAAAAATGTATCCAAAGCTGTTTTTAAATATGTTTGCATCATCTTTTTTAACTTCTTTCGCTTTGATTTTGAATTTTTCCTCTTATTTAACACTCACAGCACCTATATAATGCATGATATGGTAATTATTATCACTCATAATTCAGATTCAAATTCGTTTATTTGTCATAATGCAGGTTAACACACAGTCAACTATGCAATGAAATGTTTTGGACAATCAACTCACTAGAGAAAACACTAGAGAAACATAATTTGAGCTATCTTGGTGTTTGCATTGAGTGTAAAATCAAAATAACATGATTTCCAGGTTTGATATTTTAGATTTTGTACACATTTATCCATAATTCATCCTGACATATTTGGACTTGTTTGGAATTTTTCTGGAGTATAAATGAAAAACTCTGATGAAGCAGCAAATCAGTGGAGTTTAAGAGGTCACATTTTATTGTTTTGACCAAACCAAATGAGCTTTTCTTCATAAATTGTGACTAAAAGTGTGTATTATATATGTATTTGGAGTGTTCACTTGTTGTGTCCTTTCAGCAGCGAGCAACAAGTGGCTCATCAAAATGGTCCGGATGCTCCAACACACCTTCTCCCTGCTGCTAACCGTTCATGTCATATATTCAGCTCTGGTAAGTGCTTTCTGCATTGTGCGCGCTGTTTACTTTGTTCACAACCTTTTGTTGAAATCTACTATTACTGTGTGCACATCCTGCAATCTTGTAAACATTTACAAGGAAACAAGCACGAGGAAGTAGTGAGTGGATACCTGCTGCCTTAAAACTTCTGCAAGATTTTAAATGTTTACACAAACTGCACACTTAAACTGCACTTCACACCGGTGTTACAGAGGCGGCTGCTCACACTGTGGGATCCTCGCTGGAGACACTCTGTCAGTGCTGCGTATCGTTTTACCTTTATCCACTGCACCGTCCTGATTGTGCCGCTATCTAGACTCTAGTCTCTGGTTCTGGTGGTCCCCGTATTGTTGCCTTCGACTCAGATTCTGCTGCAGCTGCTGGACACTTTCCCCACAGGGCTCATTAAAGTTTGATCTTATCTCATCCCTGCTGTATCAGACTTATTCTCAAGAAGAGGGGAAGGGGGGTAGACCCGATTGAATTATTATGAGACGTCGTAATGCATAGCTCTGGAATGCTTTATCTTGTTGGGGATAAAAGTGGCGATGAAACGCAGGAATCTCTAAACTTTCACCAAATGACTGTCCCCCTCCTCAGATTCACGTGAGAGCCGAGGAGGAGACCCGAGAATGCAGAGAGCAGGAGTACAAGGATCGCTTTGGCAACTGTAAACCCTGCAAACAGTGTGATGCGGGACAGGAGCTTTCAAAGGTTGGAACTTTTTAAAATCTTTTTACCTGTGCAAACTGACATTTAGGTTTTAAGCAGATTTCTCTAAAGCACTGTTTCAATAGAGCAACTAAAAGGAAAAAGTGCTTGTTTATTTAGGAAACAGAGCGCGCGGATCCACAACAGATCAGTTGAATCAACTTTCCCAAGCTGGAAAAAAAAACTGTTTTTGAAAAGAATGAAGATCACTGTTTAGGAGAGTGTATCTTATCCAGGGAACTAACATTATTTATTACTTCCTCTCTTTCATGCCGAGAACAGCCAAGCCGTTATTAGCTTTTGTAGAACACCGACCCTTCTTTAATCAGTCACACCCATACTTCTGACCTTCTGCAGCTGAATGGCTTCCATTGTTTTTCCCCCATTGCACCCCGTCCAACTTATTGTCTTCGCCGTTTGAAGCAAGCCATGCCTAAGCTTGCTGCTCTCTCGACAGGGAATACAGTTTTTTCCACCACCTTAGCCACAGGTTTTTGTGTGCTTTGTACAAACAGGCCTCTGTAGTGTCAGTTAAGGTTGGTAAGCAAAGGCTTTCCTCTCTGGCAGCCGATACGAACCTACCTACTTTCTTGCGAGTGTAGGCGGTGATGTAAAGCACAGGCTGGGATCATTCTGTGGCCAATCTTACTACTTGAAACTGATTTAGTAGTAACTGGTGGCACTCTTTTTCTATTACATGCAGCTTAGCTTGTTGCTGTTCTTCCTAATGTAGTTTCACTGACACCAATTATGCATGAAATATTATGAACAACTCTCACTGTTGCTATTCATCAGCACCCAAAATGACCTTAAACTTGAACCAAAACATCTCCTAAATCACACTATAGGATTTATTGCAGGGTTAAAGAAAAAGGAGGTTTTTGCCCTCATAATTTAATTTCAGTTCTTTTATCACATAGCAAGGGATATGTTTATGACCTAAAAATGAATGGCAGCCTTAAGTAAAGAGTATTCCACCAATAAAACGTCTGGTAAACGGACTTCAGCCGACTTTACACTCCACTACATCTTTGAGTACTGATGAAAAAAGTCTGTATCACCCCTTGACATCTGTTGCACACATGCATTTAAACCTACTGGCCTTTAATCTTGGTGCACACAGACATGCACTCTGTGGTTGGTAATACGCTTCAGTAGTCCTCGTGTTCCTCTGCCAGCTCAACAGGCATGAATGCTGCTCGCCACCCCGGGGTCCTGGTTAATAATTGGCTGCCTCATTCTTTCTCTGAAGGTAGCGGGATGCCGGCTCAAAGTGGAGACCTGGGCCTGCACTCAGAGAACGTTTCCCAGAGAAACAACTTGTGATCTGAGCTCTGGGTAACCAAGACAATCTGTGCATATTCTGAAAAGGCAGGACTGACTATTGGGAGGGAAGCAGACTTTTGGAGTCCCTCTGTGCAGCTGCCATAGAGATCCCAGAGGAATGTGGCCCAGTTTGCTCTGGAAGTTTGCCTCTGGAAGCTGCTTTGAGGCAGGCGGACAAACATCAATTAGCCCCTCTACGCTAACTGTAGCTAAAAGAACCACCCACACACAGCGAACGTCCATTAAAAGCAGTTATTCCTTTTTGTCCCTGACATATTTTATTCTAGGTTTCATTCAGAGGAAGTTACTCAGTCTGTTGTGTCGAGCATGAAGGAGAAGGGGTGTCTCGCTTTTTCAGTGCATGCTGGAAAACTGCCAGTAGCAAAAAAAAAGAAGGCAGGAACACAACTTTGATGTGTCAACATCTCGTAGTATGTGGCAAGAGTGTAACATTTCCTCCAGCCACATTTTCAGGACAAAGGACTTCTGGCTGAAGGGAAAGAGAGGCGCATGAGCAGCAGACGGGTCAAAATCACAGTGATCACACTTTAACTGCATGATTCTCGTTGTCTAAAGAAGCCTGGCGGTAGTAAAAGTGTACTAAAGAGATAAAAACAAAGGACATGAGAGTGAGTTTTGTCCTGAACAAAAGCTTTAACTGACTTGTTTTCGGTATTGTTTCCTCACCGGGTCAGATGACTGAGCCGCCCTCCCCTTGTGATTCCCTTCTAATCTCAGAAATATCTGTGCATCTGAACATGCTTCAGGTCTCAGCCCCCTCTCTGCTCTCCACACGGCTGTTATGCTTGGCAGTCCCACTCAAACCAGATCAGGAGATAGGACAGCGAAACAGGATGATTAGCATCAGAATTTTTTGATGTTTTTTTTTGATAAAAACTGAGGGCTCACCACACTCAAATGTGTATTTGCCTCCGTTTCATTTAATTTAGATTTTTTTTGTTGCAATTGTTGCTCTTCACTGGCCACTAGTCTCCCGAAATGATTTGTTTTATATATAAGTATAACACAGATAATCATCCTAATCAAATAGAGCTATGAGTCGGTGTGTGTGTTGTATTTACAGTGTTTTTCAGGAAGGTTTAACATAATCAATATGTATTTGTTTGTCGATATCGGTGGCTGCTTCATGGTAATTATGTGTTGCACAAAGGCCTTACACACAGTGGGCTTCCCTTTTCATATGAATAATAACTCCAACATCACAGATTCCCACAGAGTATAGTCTTTCTTTTAGCTGCTAAACAAGTCTCTGTCAGTGCAGGGTGTCAGCTCTGTTGAGCTTTGTTAGCCGGGATAAAAGAAGAAAGAGATCGCTCCTTGATGATCTGTGCCGCCCGGACCAGAGGGGCAGGAGTTGGCTCCATTTTCCTTTTGTTTCAGTGCTCTGACCTGCTTGTGTCTACATAGCATCAGCCCTTCCTGCCATGCGGTGCCCCATGGACAGAGCTTGTGCCAGTGCTGGGTTGATTGGGGATGAATCATCCCGGGGCCCCTTTTCCCTTCATGTGGAAGTGGGTCACAGAACCTCTGTGAGGTACCCTGCAGTGACAGGGCCAGGAGTGCTTACTTAAAGACCAGTTTCAAGTCTTCCTGCCTCACTCTCTCTCTCCTGAGAAAGACGAGCTCACGGGCAGCCAAGTGTTTTATTCCATCTTTCCCCTCTTTATCACTCATCAGTCGCCCCCATCCACTCCCTCCCTGGGCTCCCTGCTCTGCCCTGCTGGAGGCCTTATATGGAGAGCTCATAGCAACAGCTGCAGTAGTCCAGGCCTAGCTGGTCCACCTCGGGCCAGGCCTGGCCCAAGGGTTCAGTGTCAGGCTCACATGTGTTTGGCTGGAGGGACCGAATTCCTCATCTTCTATCCCGACTTTGCGGTGCCATCGCAAGATCACATCTTTGCCGCCAGCCTCCATTTTTATTTCCTTGCCAGCCTGCTTCCCCAAACCCAACCCCCATATCAGAATCTTCTGCCCACATTCCAGCAGGACGGCATGCCCAGGCAGTGAAATGGGACACGGGCGAAGAGAGAAGAGTAGAGAGAAGCCCTGTTTGAAGCTGACCTTCACTTTAATGATATATGAGCACTCCACCCCCCTCCCCATCTATCCTCGTGGATATGGATTGCAGTGTGGCAACACTGGATAACAGGAGGGCAGCTGCTACGGAGCTGATAATGAATGATCAATGCATGATGTCATCCCTGCGGGGTCTTTTCACTCTGTGTGGTGTACAGTAATAGCTGTCATGTAAATGTCAGTTTGTCATTGAGGTCACCAGTCTTTCAACATAACTTTTAGGCATGGGAACCAGTCAGGAATGAAATAAAACAAGACGAACAGTGGCAGGTGGAAATAACAAGGGATTCAAATGTATACATTTGTGGTTAATTCAGTGTTGAGATTAGGTTTCTCCAACTAAAACTTCACATTTTTACTTTTATACTTTGACAGACTTCCATTAAAGAGCTGGAAAGTGGTGTTAAATCTGAAAAGGAGTGAATCTGAAATATGAACTCAAACAAGCAAACAAGATACAGATTTGATTTCACCGAAGCGATCAAACTTATTCATACAGTTTAAATTCTTATTAAAAATATGTCTTTTATAAATTAGAGTTTGCTTGGCTCAGGTGAACAAATTGAAAAGGTGGTTTAGCATTAGATCATTCACACAGTTGTAGGAAGCTGTGCTTTTTAAGTGCACTTTCAATTGTTGAACACAAAAAGAGTATTCATCTTGTTTTCTCCGTATACCTCTCCATAATCCTTCCTCAAGCGTTTCCTTTGCTTGCTGGCCTCTCAATCAACGGGACACTCACTGAGTCTGCTTGGAGAGGGAGTCACACAAAAACGCAGCAATAAACTTGCAATAATACAACAGTGGGTGTCCCCTAGAGTCTTTATTATTCAAATGCGTGGCCTTTCTGGGTCTTGCAGCGGAAGGCCACTCATTCATACTGACAGAGTCAGGGAGATTATTGCCAGTGTAAGATGGACTTTCAAAAGAGGCAGGCCATTGTTCTCCTCTGATCCCGTGAGCCAAGATCATTCTTTAATTCCAGACCCCCGGTAGTCCACATTCAAGCCCTCTTTTCTCCAGCTGCACATCACCCCAAACCACCAACCCCACCTCTTACTCGGTGTATTTCTCCCGTTAATCCCTCCAGGAATGTGGCTTTGGTTATGGAGAGGATGCCCGGTGCGTGCCCTGCCGGAGCAGTCGCTTCAAAGAGGACCGGAGCCTGCAGAAGTGCAAACCCTGCCTGGACTGTGGACTCATCAACCGCTTCCAGAAAGGCAACTGCTCCACCACCAGCAACGCCGTATGTGGCGACTGTCTGCCGGGGTGAGAGGACAGACACGGCTCCATCACACAGTGTTATGAAAAGTTATTCTTTTGCAATAATAAAAATATAATGAAGTTACCACATGTTCATGAAAACTTTGTTGGCTAACAACCCTGCTATTTTGTTTCTCCAACAGATTTTACAGGAAGACGAAACTAAGTGGTTTCCAAGACATGGAGTGTATACCGTGTGGGGACCCTCCACCTTCCTATGAGCCCAACTGTAAGCACCTTTCCTTTCTTTGACCTCCTCCAACAGCTGGCCTTACACCAGTTTTGTTAAACGCTCTCATGAATACAGGCTATTCATCGCTAATTCACAATAGCCGATGTTTTAACATGAAACAACAGGGATACAATAGTCTAAAAGCAAACATCGCCATCCCAAGCACACCATTGAACTCCCAGCCAAACGCTACTAGAACCAAAACACAGGCTGCAGTGCCACAACAAAGCCTGCACACACACGCAACATGCCAGCACACGGCCGGCCCTCGGAGTAACCAGAACCACAGCCTTTAAAGGGTGGAGCGAGCCATATTTCATTCACTAAGTCTCGCTGAGCCAGCCAGCTATGCTATATGTGCAAATAAATGCTCGGATTTACAAGCCGAGCAGTTGAAAAGCTGAAATGGATACTGCTAACATAATAGTGGATTTGCCAACACTGGATTATATTAGCTCAGAACATGTCATTCAGTTTCAGCACTCAATTTGGATTAAATGAGCAAACTTCCTCGAACAAAACCCCCATTGATATTTCTAGACAAAACATATCTCAATAGCATTTAAAAAAGAATTTCATCGGAGAGTTCAAGAGGCGCAATTTATGCGAAAAAGGAGGCAGGAGGTGTGTTACGGTTTGCTCACATTCCAGTAGGCTGCAGATCCAATTAACTTCTTTTCTTCTGTCCTTTATAAGTAGTTAAGTGCAACCTTATGATTTCGGGTTTCCACATAAAACCAACAGGCGAACGAACTTATACCTTTGGTAATTGAGTGTGACTTCCTGATGGCAGAGGATACTGCAGCTGTTTTAGAGGAGGCTTCTGGCAAGGCGAGCATCAGCTCCGTCCCGGCCAGAGTTAGCACCCTCGTGTTAAATAAAAGGAGACAGCTCTGGGACAAGTCGGGAAAAAAAACAAGTCTGGTGAAGCCACACTTGTTTTGTTTTTTTACACTGTTTTTAATTTTGTGTTTTAAAAAAATGCCTTTTGGCCTTGAGACAACTGGCCTCCGTCTCTCTCCGCTCATTTGTCCATCTGTGCAGCTTCCCGTTTTTGATACCGGAGGAGGCCTGCGAAACAAAATGGCCATTGTGTCGGAGAGCATAGCTGGTAGTTAGCTCCTGCAGGGGACTCTCAGTGGAGCATTTCCAAATGTTTGAAAGTCTTGCCCCCCTCCCTCCAGTGTTATCTTGAGGAGGGTGGTGAAAACTTAAAGGGCAGATCATTCTAATAGGCCCACACTGGCCCGGAGGGGCAACGGTGCAGCTGTGCAGGGGGAGGCAGTCGCCGTCTGGGGTGGACTGTAAATCTTAAACCACCTCCCTCCTCCCTCCCTCCCTCTCCTTTCTTCTCCTCCTTTTCCCCCAGTGGCTTTTTGGAGCCGAGTAAAAATGAGGTTGTGTTTTATGGATTCCTTCAGCCGCTTTAATGTGTTTCATCTGCTGAAGTTTTTCACTGTCACGGTAGATCTTAGAGGGTTGACTAGTCCGCACTAAAACACACACACAGAGGCGTGCAGACAAAAGTTGAAAGAGTCCTACCTGCTCTTTGTAGCCTGATCCTGTATTGTCATTACTGCAACGTCCATCTGGATTTACACAGACATCAGGAATTTCATTTTAGTTTTGCTGGTGTGGATTTGAAATGCAGCCAGAAAACGTCACATATCTTATATTATTAGTTGTATTTCAGGCGGGATGAAAAAAATGGGGTCAATTGTGGAGAGCAGCGGCTACTGTTAACACTTCCTACTGCTGCCACTTATCATTTTTACTTGCTATTGTAAAGGGTTCAGAAACAGCTTGTGACAGGGAATAACCAAAGGAAACACGATCCGGCAAACCTCCTTCCCCTTTCCGATAACCTCAACGCTGCAGCCCGCTGACTGACTGACATCATGCAATCAGTTCTCGCTGCGAAATGGCACAAAACAAAACCGGCTGGCGAAGGAGGAAACATTCCTGCCTCTCAGCAGTTCAAACGAGAGCCTCCAGTGTTCACCAGACGTCAGGAGCGGCGGTGTCTGCTGATTGCGGAACAGCCCGTCCTCGCTGGAGTCCTAATCAAGCTATCATGCAATTATCAAACCACAACCTCACTGCAATTATGATGTTCGGTGCTGCCACATTACAAGAAGCGATGATTGTTAAATGTTGTACCACAAACACACATCTTGGGTGTTCGGTTTGGGATATTACAAAGCTTTCCTACAGACATATCCAGTTTTATTTAATGCCGATTTAATATGTTGCCTACTTTAATACCTGAATGTCAACAAGAGCTTCTGAGAAAGTGTTGAAAGTGTGTGTAGCCACCAATAATGTAATAAGTTATTATGTTAACGTCCTAGCATTAAAAAAATCCTTTGAAAATATAATACCTGCAGCTGATAATGTAATAATACATAATAGGACTTCATTTTTTGGAAATAAAAGATTTTTTTTGCAGTTTTTGTGCAGTTTGCTCATCAAAAACAGGTATAGTGGGCGCCCCGATAGCCTAGCGGTTATGTGGCGTGACCCATGTGCAGAGGCGTAACGGCTGTGCTGGGTTCGAGTCCGACCACGGCCATTTACCGCATGTCCTTCCCCACTCTCTCCCGTTTCTACATCTATCCAAAAATAAAATAGGTGTAGTGGATGGCATAGTCGTCATATTCATTCATCAAGGACACGCCCCATGTAGCTCTCACTCTCCTTATTGTAAAAGCCAATCTGAGAATTATTATTTAGAATATTGTTTATTTGCTTAGATATGTAAATGCATCATTCCATGTCAGTGTCTCTGTTGGATGTTGCATTGTCAAATTAATTTACCCCATGTCATTAAAACT
Organism: Chromis chromis; assembly: GCA_900302755.1. Classification (NCBI taxonomy): domain Eukaryota; kingdom Metazoa; phylum Chordata; class Actinopteri; family Pomacentridae; genus Chromis; species Chromis chromis. Next base: position 1,861 of record OMNN01091259.1, on the reverse strand, counting down.
TTGTTCAAACATTTCTCAAGGAAAAACGATTCAGTCCTCACTTCAAACTGTATTTAAATAACTGGACTGGCTCTATAATGGCACTTAACTCCAATATACAACATAGAACATGAACACTCATTTACAAAGGAGTATTATGTACGTTATTGGCTCAAAAACTTTATTACATTATTGGCAAGTTATATTGGTTGCATCTGGAGAAGCTGAATTCCATGTGAACCCTCTCAAACTGAATTCTTCATCAAAACTTTAAGGGAATAACAGATGATAAGATGTCCATGTCTTTGAACTAAACTCACACATTTCATATTCTGTCTGAAATGGCAACAAATATTTTTTTTTAAAAAGGCATTAAAGCTGTTCTATTTCCAAATCTTTGAAAGTCAGAGCAAAGCAGGCGATTACTAATTCCTTTAGTAATTCCTCCACACACAGCTAATTGTAACTTTTTCATCACACGCATTTCAACACAGTGCTTGAAAGCAATATCCTAACTTCTAATGCAAATATTTCCATTTTTATATCATATAAAAGAGTTAGATGAAAACCCAACTCCTAACTACAAACACCAAAGAGGTCTTTCTCTCTTCTGTTGTTCAGACTTGTGGCTAAACAGTCCTCAGTTCTCCTAAAGAAGCTCTTAAAAGAGTTTGAACAGACAAAAGGCAAAGATCCCTCCGAGGTGTAAAGAAGTGCTCCTTTTATTTGGATTATGTGGCATTCCATAAAGTCAACAGGCAGGGAGTCTATGAAAGGCCGTGGTTTATTGGTCTGGTTTGTGTGGAGATAATATCAGCAGGTGAGCTCTCTTCAATGGGCCGCTGTTTATCTGTGTTTGCTGCAGCTGCTGGCTCTCTGATAACAGGCTGCCTTTGTGCTGCCGGGCAGATGATGCTCACCTCAGAGGAGCCGGGTTTGACCTTGACAGTGAAGCCCAAGTTAAAACTGAACGGCCAGGAGTCAAATACAATACAGTGATTGCAAATATTACTCGTTATGAGCCTGACACGTGGCATGGTGGCATTAAACCATGTCACTGTGAGAGATAACTGATAGTTTTTAGTCATAAATAGATTTTTCGTATACAGCATAGTAATATTTTGAATTGAAAGAAAGGCCCCTATGAGCCCCAAGCAGTTTCTGTGTGTTTTATTTACATCTTTCCTTTTCATTGCAATAGAAGGTCCTGCACCTCTATGGAAACAGCACAGCCATTACTAGAAGTAGAGAGAACTCAGAAAACTCTTTTGTGCAGTTTGACGCAGTTATAATGCAATAAATCTGAAAAAAAATTTGGGGAAAAAAATTACATTTCTTTATTTATTTTACAAAAATTGAAAAAACCTGCAATCAGCATGTATATATGTATATAGAATTTTTGTCACGTGACTGTTGGTTCCAGCTGAGTCAGTAATACTTTCACACGTTTACAGATTCTGTAAACGTGATTTTGATGAAATATAATGAATTTAAGCTTAACTTGGATTAATTTTTAATTAAAAATGTTCCCACAGTTACAATACAAAAAAAAAAAATCCTTTAAAAAAGTAAAAAGCAAAAAGCAAAACTTGAATTTCTTTATATATTTTACAAAAATTGAAAAAAAAACAACTGGAATCAGCATGTATAACTTCTTTTTAAAATTCAAAATATAGCGACTCTGCATATTACAAATGTTTTATTATTTACATTTTGGATTTGATTGTCTCTTATCCGCTCTGTGTAACTTGTAACCGGTGGGTCGCCGGTTCGAGTCCCCAGACTGGCAAGAGGTTGAGGTGGGAAAGTGAGAGTGACCGCTTGTCCCAGTCACCACCACTGTGGGCCCTTGAGCAAGGCCCTTAACCCCTGACTGCTCCCC
>OMNN01091258.1:0-12886 GCA_900302755.1 Chromis chromis | reverse complement strand
CATAGTTCACTTGCAAAAGCTCATATCTCTTCCAAAACCCTTCACTCATGCTTCAAAACTAAATTCTATTCTCATTTAAATAGTCAGTGCCACCAGAAATGCAAAGATCCTTCTCAATCGCTTTGCTCATTTCTCGAAACAGACCATACGTTCTCATCACTCTTGGTGCTTTTGCCAAAACAACCTGGATGGTTCAGCACAACACCATGGTTCACCTGTAAAACCTCATATCTCTCCCAAAACAGTTCACTCCAATTGTCAAAACTAAATTCTCTTCTCATATAAACAGTCAGTGCCCCCAAAATGCATCGTCCGTTTGGCATTGTGTGAGCACTGCAAGTCAAAATGTTTAGATGTTTTGTCACTATGGCAGATGACCATTGAAATATCCCGCATGTCCACCTCTCAGTCTTATCCCAGTCCTTCATTGACAATGGTTACTGTGCTAGCTTTTTTTTGTCTAGCTAACAGAATACAATTGTGTATAAAACTGAAAAAAATAGAATTTCACGGTGAGAGAAGCCTCCAAGGTTTGACACCCTTCATTGCACTCATACTGCCAAGGAAAGTTCACACATATAAAGTAACTTCCATACATCAGAATAAAAAGAAAATGTATACAGCATAACATACTGTAATGTAAACACATAAATAAAAAACATGGACAATTATATGTAGCTTACAGTGAAACTAATACTTCTTCACTGGTCACTGTCCTCACCCTCCCTCCAGATCCAAGTGGAGAAAAACTCCTCAATAGGATTGAGAAAAGGGGAGTAAGGTGGTAGGAACACCATGACCATCCTTGGATGAGTAGTTAACAAAGCCCTGATGAGTGGGTCATTGTGGAAATTCACATTGTCCCACACAGTTACATAGTTTGGTAGGCGAGGCCCTACGAGACCTCTCTCATTTTCAGGGATCAAATCAGAATAAAGGCGGTCCAAGAAGATGAGGAGCTTCTGTGTATTGTATGGGCCAAGACTGGGTGTGAGTGGCCACACCATTCTCAGAACAGTATGTTCTTGACTAATTCTGACAATTGAACAGACTATTGTGCATGTGATGACTTATACAATGAAATGATGCTGACATGTTTTGGACAGAACAACCATTAGACTGAGAAGTCAACAATCAGTTTAGATCAACAAGATCTATAAACAGCACAACCATGGCTGGACTTAATGATAACTCAATTAGTATTATCAGTCATAATGCCATAAATGATATATATATATATATATAAAAAAACAAAAGTTGAACTTCTTTGATTCTTTATTTTACAAAAAAACAAACAATAAAATACAGGAGTCAACAGGTACATTTTTGCTCACAGGTGTTAACACAATGCTGGAAAAGAATGGTGACATGGTTACATTCTTAATGTGTTTCCACACTTGTCTCCTCTCTGCTCTGTGTAAACACAACCTGCAGTTCAGCCAAAAAGTCCCAGAATTTTTGGCACACAACTGCTGCTTGCCGCTGAATCACTAATGTCTCCTTGGTTGCACCGAGAAGCACAGAATTTTTTTTTTTTTTACGGAATCTAGTTACTGCAAATAATGTATTTTTGGCACATTTATAAATCAGACATGTAGAATAAAGTGATTTTGAGGAAATACCATGATTTTAAGGTTAGATTTGGATCATTTTGCCAACAGAATGTCTCACAATTGGAAAGCTGGAAATCCAACAAGTCGTTCTGTTTTCTAGGTTTTTAACTCTGATAAATAAAAAAAGATAACACATCTTTCAAACTCGGACCATCAGAAAGTCAAAAATCCAACAAGTCTTCCTGTTTTTTAGGTTTCTGGCTGTGATAGATGGTGTAGTGTTGGAACATTTTAAAAAGATAACCTGTTTTTCAAACCTGTCGGCTGGTTTTGGGGTTCAGAGAGTTAATAAAAGATGAAGCCTGTGCATCAAAGGTAACATTTTCCATCATTTTTCCACCAGAAGAAGCTGCTAAAGCAGACGGTTCCTCAGATGGCTCCACTCCGTCTGAACAAGCTTCAAAGTGAGATCAGCAGAGAGGAGAAGAGCTCAAGCTGCACTGATGTGTGTTTGTGTGTGTGTTTCAGGGATGACCGATTGAAAACTGCATAAAATAATTGACAGATAATGTTTTAAGCCTCTTTATGTCCCACAAAAACGCAGCGATCTTCATTTGAGTAAGAATGTGTGAACTGCTGCTACGTGAAGAGTCTTTTTCTGTTTCTGTTCTACAGAAATATCTGTGTAACATCCCACAACTGGCTTTCAAGTGTTCTGCAGCATCTAACAAGTCAGTTTGAATTTGTAGCATTTACACAAGCGATTTGAAAGGGCAGCTGGTTTAACGAGATGAAAGCGAGTCCTTTCCTTTTGATACTTTACACTCGGTCTGGATGGACTTGATTATTTTTCTACAGTGGAAGCCTCAGCGGTTTGTTTGTCCTCTGCTGATCAGAGATGAGTTGACTGTGGATTAATTTGCATCTTTGTTCTAATTTACCTACTTTGCTGCCTCTTCGCTGGTGTCCATTGTACCAGTTGTGAATGTTCACGGCCTTTAATGAAAGCTCTGTAATGAGGACTCCTTCAGAATGTTTTCATTGTATAATTTTGTGTGCCATATTTGTGCATTTTTTTCTTTGTCCATTTTATACATCGTATGAATTGAGGTGTGTATGTGCCTTTCTAAACTGTGGATACTTGTTTTGATAATCAGATTTAGAAATAATACAGTGCAACACCTGCGATACAGTACTAAAGTTCAATTATTTTTCTGCTGCACTGGAGATGTATCATTACATTTTTATCGTTTCCCAATTTTGTATCTATCAACATGTGGTACATGTGAAATTACATTCCATGAATTAACTTGCTTGGACATTAAACTTCAGTAAATTTATTAGTCTGTTTAGACTAATAAAAACTTGCACTTTGAGCAGAATGTAATGACTCGTTTAGGAGTTTTTGTTGAAAGTGTTCAAAGTTAGAATACTGCAATTGATTTGAAAACAGGTTACATGCTTACTTAATGTTTGTTATTAATAATTCCTCATGTAAACAATAAACCTGTGTTATATAAAAAGTTAGTGTGAATATTTTCCTTGGCAGCAGTAGATGGGTTTTGCCTGCAAATGTGTTTATCGGAGATCCCAGACTCCGATAAAATATATAACAAACAACACACACAGTGGTTCAGGAAAGCCTTTTCTGCTTTAATACAAAGAAAAGAAGCTTTGAACTTCAGAAAATACAAGATTGGTCTGGATTTTTTTTCTCCTCAAATTGTCAGTTTTCCGTTTCCTATGAAATGCTGCTGTTCACCGCTGTTCAAACAGTGTGAACTGAAATACATCCCTTGTTTTGCTTTGGAATTGAAACTCGGGGATGATCTCCATGTTTACTTTCTGTTGAGGTTGTCTTTTTCTTCTTGTTGTTTGGCTGAGAATCAGGCCTTTCCTTTAATGACATTTTATTTTTGTATTATTTTGATGTAAGTGCCCCATAGTGCCATGTGACACCCTGTCCAGCAGATCCAGAAAAATTCCTGTTACGTCCACATATTGCATCCATGCTCACCTCATAAAAACGAGGTAAAAGGCAGGGCAAAATTTCTTCCAAAATAGATGTCATATATATATATACATACATATATATATATATAGCAATCATATATACACATTCGTACATACATATACTAATTTATGTGATGCAAAGAAAAAAATGTACACATTTCTTACAAAATCGTAACAAAGACTGGAAAGTGTTTGTTTGCTCTGGAGCAAAGTCGTGTAGCTGTTCAGCCTCTGTGAGGATTTCTCCACATTTGTGGAAACCAAAGTAGTCTCCCAGATTTGTGTCCATGTTCGGCCGGCACAGAGGTCACAGAGAGAGAGACGGAGACAGAGGGAGAAATGAGACAGAAAACAGCTCGATGGTGCAAACACAGAAGTTGGAGGAATCAATGTAAGTTGAAGAAAAAAAAAAGTGAGATGAAACAGAATGCATGGGGAAACATTGCATGAACTCCCTGACACAAAACAAAATCATGGAAAAGGGAGAAGAAAATTATCAGGGAGTGTTGACATAAAAAAGCACAAACAAACTTTGTGTTCTTTTATTACTAAATATAGTGCAACAATAAACATTGCATTTCTTTCACCCTTTCACTTGCGTCTGAGAATGTTAACTTTGCTTTCCCCGCATTTTTTCCGTTCTTAACACTTGCTGTAAATATGAGGTGCAACCTTTGTTCTGTCACTGTCCCGTGCCACAAGGTCAGTCCTTCTTTCTGGGAGAAAACAGGCTTCAGACTCAGAGACGTAAACATAACACAGACCCTGCTCAAAACAAGACAAAAAAAAACAGGAGGAACATAAAGAATAAAAACAGAACAAGTGTTGGTGTTGGGCAGCATGTAAATTTGGAAAGGCAGGGCAGTTTTAAATGGTGGCAACGACCCCCGCAGTCAAATAGCCAAATCCTCGAGGAATAAAAACCAAGCTGTATGAACCACAGCGCCCCTCCTGGACAACAGTGTTGTTTGCAGGAACAGCTGCAGCCATTGGGCTGGTTGGGCCTTAGAAGGCCTGCTGGGCTGGGTTGTAGTTGAATGTTGTTGGCACGTGAGGCCTCTCTTCCAGCTTGTCATACTCCAGATGAAATTCCTGAGAGATGCAAACAGTTTTAGCATGACAATTTCAATCCGCAACTATTTTTTTTAGCAGATAATAAAAACTCTCACCTTGGCTACTTTCCTCCAGTTAAGACAATCGAAAAAGTAGTAGGTGCCCCTCTCGTAGCTGTTGGTCTTCAGTGTCGGCTCCATGCCAGGTGCTCTTGTTATCCAAACCCGCTCTTCTCTGTGGTACCTCCAGTCCCGGTTAAAGCTGGAGAAGGGAGAAATAAAAAAGGAAATATGACATAAGGTAAAAAAAAAATGCCCAGTGACCGTCACAAAGATTTTATACTAAGAACCTCAAAAACGACATGAATCAAAGTTTCTGCAGGCAATCTGTCATATTATCTGAGGTAGACTTGAAAATGTCAGTTCTCATATTTAGAAGAAAAATCCCTCCATCTTCCATAAAAAAACTAACTTAAAAGAAACATTCCACAGTGTAAATCTCAGAGTGCAGACAGATAATATGTCTGCAGTAATTACCAATGAAAAGGTTAATAAGGTTTGTCCATTAGCCATTGAGCTGTGCTGCAGTCTCCTCCCCTCAGCTCAGATGTGTATTCAGTGGCTGAACTTGTGTGTCTGAGCTGGAGACTAGAAATCTCAAAAGTCTTCATTAAGCTCTGAGTAACTTTGCAGCTTCTACCTGAATCTCTGTGGAGTTTAATTTCACTTATACTGCTGCAGACAGCAGTTTTATTTTAATATTCACTGATCACTTTCAGGCATACTGTAGCTGAATGAAGTCACCTTTTCTTGCTGCCGCTTTGCTTTCCACTGGCTAACAGATGGGATGCTATTACTGTGCAATGTGTTCAGCACTGAGTTAGCAGATCTTAATTAGCAGGTCAGGTAAACAAGTTTACCAAACAAATCTTGTGTCTTCATGACCTCTCATGGCATGGCTTTGCACGATTATGTCTCCACAGTGTTAAAAAACCCTGTAAGTACTCACAGCTCTACTGCTGCCAAAAGCTGTAGCAGATCTCCGCCATTCATGTAGTACAGGTAGAACAACAGGTCTTCACCATATCGAGCCAGTTTGATTGCTGCCAACTGGAACCCAGACAACAAAGAATAAGGAGAATTAGTTTCATACCGATATTTATGAAGTGAATCCTGAAACTGTGGTGCTGTTCTGGAGCTCATCATTACCTTGTCTCTTATGTGGATATTGGTTAAATACTCCGATGGAACATGGAAATCTGAAAGAACAGACACAGATTCAAGTTAGCAGCTCTCAATAGAGCAGCACATGTAATATCTGTTTTTAAATTTACTGTCATGCAAAAGGAGATTCATGATGTCCAACCATACAGTGCTTTTACCAAAACGGTCACCAAAAAGGGGCATCAAAGTCTCAGCTCGTTACCAACATACAACACAGACCCTTGACAGAATATAAATCTGAATAACCAATACACTTATGTACGGTAAACAATCACCGACCTGCCATTAAAGTAGCAACACTCAATGTTGAAAGCTACTTAGAACCACTGAAGTACAGTGATTAAAGATTTAAATATCACCCTCTACCACATACTTCACATTAATGTCTTACCGATGTCTTGAGGTCGACAAGGTGCTGAAGCCCAAGGAGAGGCAAACTTGGGGTACAAGTTTCTGTCAAAGACAAAAGTTGCATAGGATCTCATTAATATCAACAGGAACAGCAGCATTTTCTAAACACGGGTTAGATTAAGCAGAAAATAATGATACAAGCTTTCAAAATGTCAACAATTTTAACCAACTCAGTGATTTTGAATATGCAGTCAACAGGAAGGAAACTTAACTAGTGGAGTGTCTTTTTACTCAGGTGACACTTCTAAGTAAAAATATTTTCCAGTTTATAACTGATATACTAGTTTTTTGGCTAAAACAAATGGTGCAGTTTGCAGAGTGCAACACAATTTCCTATCTTGAATATTTTCCTTTTAATCTGTCTTTTGTGAGTGCTGCACAAAAATCTAAATCTTGAGGGTGGTACCTCTTTGAACAGGAAGTTACAGTAAGAATGGCTTCAAAAGAGTTAGGCTATACTACTGAAGATATCTCAAGCTTATATCATGTAATATGGTTGTTTTTAACCCTTCTGCAGGTAGAAATTATGCAATATGTCTAACACAAATGATTTATGCAAGCAAAGAGCCAAATCAGTTCCTTCTTCCAGTAAAAAGGAGGGCTTGATAGATCTGGTAAAAACCACAGGAAGAGTTTCTGCCATTGTAACCATCTGTGCAGGGTTTTTCCTGGCTCAGGAAGGGCCTCTGGGAGGTGATTACGCATGTCAGTATAATCGGGCCGTGTACAGTCAAGGCAGTGAGTCTATAATCTACACCTTTCTCACCATCTGATAAACAAACATGTCTATTATGCTTGAGTAAACCCAAATGAACAAAACCGGTAAGTTTGTTTTTTAATTCTTTTCATTTTAGTGCCAGTGATTTTCCTTTGGTGCTTGCTAAAAGCTCTTTGGGGCTACGCCAGAAATTCATTAATGCAGGAAAAACCCTGCATCTGTGCCTCCGACATTTATATTGGGTGACATTACATTAATTAAATGAGCAACTGATGTTCATTACTGGACTGTTTATTAATCTCTTTTTTATTTTGCTGTTTGTGACTCGATGTTTTTTCCAAACCAGCCAAAAGTCGGCATGCACCTGCAGGGTAATGAAACCCTGACAGTAACTGTACTAAGGGTAGAATGGCTCTCTTACTCTGGTGAGTTTAAATTGAGTCCCAGTGTCGTGAGGTCGCTTCCTAGCGCCAGATGGACCATCCCCGGATCAGTCTCCGCTGCCCGGATAAACGTCAGCAGGCCAATCATGCCGAATTGGTCTGTCACCATTCCTGAGGGAATGTTCGTCACCCGACCTGCAGCAGCAGGACAATCCAAACTTCAACAAACCGCAGAAACTGGGCTGTGATCTACAGTAAATACTTACTTACTGTCAAAACCTCCATATTTCTAAACCACAATGTGTGCACGCATTGGAGAGCAAACCAAGCCAATTATTTCTTTAAACTGATGGTCACAGACAAGCTAATGGAAAGATGATGATGGTCTGTAGCACACTGAACATTATTCTTGTGGTTTCCTCACTGTAGCATATCCGATAATTATCTAACCCCAAATGCAGGGCAGAGAGCCCAACTGCCTCACCCAAGTTGTGCGATTAAGAAGGGATGTCTCAGTGGAATTGGAGCGATACGATTGGCTGTGAGGTCTCACCATCGGGCAACACCTGGATCCCTTTCTTCTGGTTGTTGTTCTGTGCTGAGGCCGTCTTGTCTCCAGGGAACTTGGGCCCATCTGCATTGGATGTGCTCTTGCTTGTGGAGTTCAAGTTCTAAAGGGAAAACAAAAACACCTTTTTAAACACACAGGAAAGGATAACGCAACTTCAAAATAATTCTTCTTGATCTGTAACAAAAACGCAGACATCCTGGCAGAGTCTGTAGTCGAGCCTTCAGTGGCTCTCACTTACAGTTTTGCTGTCATCGTTGCTCAACGTGGGGTCCTTATAGTTTGGGCCAGGCAGTGCAGGGAAGTCCTCGTTATGGATGGAGAAATCCTGTGTCTGTTCAGTTGATGGCTTCGTCACCATGCCAACTTGATGATGAAAACGGTGAAGTAGAGATGACAATTTCCGAAAGTGTAACAGCAAAACATTACAGCAAAAGGGTGTCATATGCAAGCATTGTCTATGGTGATTAGATCTGCACTGAAACAAAGCCTACGCTAATATTATGAACCCATTTGAGAGACTAAAATCCTAATCTTTTGCTAAGGGGAATCTGCTGCCTCTAAATTAAAGAGTACAGAAAAGACATTTCTTCCAGCCTAATGGCCTACCATAAGGAGCCCGTCCAGCCAGTGGGTTGAGCACCGGTGTTGGGTTTCCAGTACCTTCTCGCCGACTCCTGTCTGCTAATGCAGGGAAGTCTGACAGATCCAGTCCTGTTACATTTTCACTCCCATCTGCATCAACAGGACATTTAAGAATGTGTAATATGTAAAACACTAAATACAACTTATTTATATCATAAGGTGTCAATTAAAAGTGTGGTAATATGCTCTTATTACACAGTAAATGAGTGCAATATTCATGTCAATTAATATCCCAGTAATCAAATGTGAATTAAGACAATGTTACTGTTTTTTTAACAGATTCAACAGATTTTCCTTTTGATCTAATTTTGCCACATGTCTAAAAGCTGTTCTGTTTCATGCTTGAAGAACACACTGCTCGCTGCTAATAACAAAGAAGGTCCTCTTGTAACTGAAACATCTCAAAAGTTTCCTTCAGTAATGACAGATAAGTAGATGAATAATAAGAAAATGTGACCAATCTGCTGATTGTCCCTTTAAATAAATTAAAAAATGATAAATTAAAAATATATTGCACAGAAAGTGGCATGTATTTATCAGACTGCAACCAGTTGTTCATGCTCTATACAAATGTAGATGTGTTACTGTGACGTTTGTCTAAATACAGCCCCAAGCTAATGATCATTACATTCAAACGCACGAGTAAACACACAAACCTGTGCCGTTGAAGATGCTGCTTGATAATGAGTTGTTCATCCCAAAGGCCTGATTGCGGTTCATACCAAATCCTGACATGCTGCAGAGACAAAACAAAACAAAAAGAAAAAAAGAGCACAGCTTACAAACTATTTCTCAAGATGTGAAACAAAGATATCAGGAACTTTAGAGAACACAAAACAGAGAACTACAGAGCATTATACTCGATTGGTCTACCTGTTTATGGTAAAGGGCTGGCGTGCTGGCTGCTGTTTGGGCATACAGATGATACTTGGCGAGCTGCGGTTGGGGCTTCCCAGCCCCGAGCTTCCCATACTATTGGTCCTGCCGCTCATCCCAATGCCTTGACCGACCTGAGAGTGGTTCAGCATGTTCCTCGTATTCATCGGTAATGTCCCCCTGTTGAAACATCATCAGGTCTGACTTGGATTTGTGCTCATGCTGTGTCAACTGTCATTGTTATTTAAAGGGCATGAGAAGGATGTGTGTCCAAACTGTGTGTGCAAGTAAAGGAACAAGCAACCAGCTTCATGCACACCTGCTTGGTGACGGAGGGGTGTGGAGGGACATGGTGGGGACCCCTGTTGTAGGGGTGATATGACTTGGTAGCTGTGTGCCTTGCGTTAGATTTCGGTTTAACTGAGGCGTACTGTTTCCCATGCCTCGTACCGAGAAGCCGAGGGCACCTGCAGATAGTCACAGAAGAAACGCAGGACAAAAAACACAGACTGTCAGACAACCAGCAGAAGATTTGTCTGATTTCTGTCCAAATAATATCTGCATAATGTCACACATTCAACCTTGAGTGTCTCTAGTTCCTCTGACAACTGACCAGGGTAAACTCAGCAAGACATTTTTATCTTTTCCAGTATATTATAAATGTAAGAATAACAACAACACTTACTTTGTGGACCGTACAAACTCGCACCGAGCTGCGACAGCTGACCTGACGACGATGGTGAAGGAGAGGAGAGCATCTGCGGGAAAACATTCCAGGAATGGACAGAGTAAGATAAAGGGAAAACCTCTCCTGTGGTGCGAACTCAAGAAATAACAGAAGTGTGCAGACATCAGGACAAACTCACATCTTTGTCCGACCGATGTGGGAACATCGACGGCTGGTTGTAGTACATGCTTTCATCAGTAAAGTCGTTATCGACTACCTCGACGAACTCTACAAATTTCTTTCTAGCACCAAACATGCCTTTTGTCACCTGAAGAGAGAGAAGAACTGCTATTAAAGACGTGCAAGGGAAAGAAAACATATAACAAGTGAACAAAGACAACTTAGTGTAAGGCTGCAACAACCGATTATTGTTATTTTCATTTAATCTATTGATTACTTTCTCAATTAACCAATTAGTCGTTTGTTTCATGAAATGGGCAGTGGTGGCCGAGTGATTTGTGAAGCGAACTTGTAACCGGTGGGTCGCCAGTTCGAGTCCCCAGACTGGCAATAGGTTGAGGTGGGAAAGTGAGAGCAACCGCTTGTCCCAGTCACCACCTCTGTGGGCCCTTGAGCAAGGCCCTTAACCCCTGACTGCTCCCCGGGCGCTGCACCGCGGCAGCCCACTGCTTCTAGTATGTATAGTTAAGGTTAACTTTGAATAGGATGGGTAAAATGCAGAGAAGGAATTTCCCCAAGGGGATTAATAAAGGTTAGATTAGAAAAAATGTCAGAAAATTTGAAAAATGTGTTTCCCAAAGCCCAAGATGACGTCGTCAAATGTCTTGTTTTGGCTATTATTTTTATTCTGCACACTATTTGGCTATAACCCCAAGATGCTCAGTTTAACGTCATAGAGGACCAAAGAAAGGGGAAAATATTCACATTTAAGTAGCTGGAATCTGAGAATTTAGATTTTTTGTTAAAAACTGCTAAGATCGATTAGCCCATTATAAAAAATACTTTGCAATTAATCTAACAGTTGACAACTAATCCATTATTTGTTGAGGCTCTATTTTACTGTGACCTACATTCTCCTAACTTTAACTCTTTAAGTCTTCCTTGAACCCTATTGTTGCAGGCATTAACTTCTTTAACTTTCTTTAAGGTAGAATACTGCAATATCTGAAAGTGACAACACTGCGTTTGTTTTATTGTCTATCTAGCTGTAATATCACTTAACTGGCACTACATAAGTCGAATTTTTTAAATAACTTTATATACACAGAACATGACCTACTATGGCTACACCTTTAAATTTAATGGATAATTCTGAGTGTATATTATGCACCAATTTCTCTATTGGGTATTTGGCATCTTCAGGTTATTAAAATAAAGTTTAGAACTGTGCGTGTCCACTTTGTAATGATGCACACGCAAGAACTTCCATAATAAAACCAACAATTAACAACACCCATTAAATGTAGTAAATGAATTAAATGACAGCAGTGGTGATTGTTCTCTTTTGGCATTTTAAACTGGATTATTAATGTATTTTAAACGCTGGATACTAATTTGACACTTAAGACAATTAACAGGAGCAATGCTAACAGGCTAGTTAGCCAACACTAGTGTAATAGCTAACGTTAGCAGGCTAGTTGGTTGTTATCACTCTGCGTTAGCTTAGCTAGCTTAACGGCAGTTTGCAGACGGGCTGCTCTAACGAGGTGCTAAATAGCGGAACGTTTCAGCTCAGAAACACCGTGTTTTAACTACCAAGCCGCAGTCATTTAAGGCAGCAATACGGGCCCTCTCTGCCTCCATATATCCACAGTCAGCTGTCCGTTTTCTCGGCTCAGTTTACGCTCCGTTTGCAGGCAGCAGCAGGGAGAGCAACAGCGACAATCTGCTGGAGCTAAAGGCTAACGACCCGCTACGTATCGGAACGGGAGAAAGCGGCGAGACGAGTAGACCCGGCTAACGAGGTTAAATTCACACCGAACCGTTTGAACATGACGGAAATATTAAGTAAAACAGCCTCACCGCATCAATTTCCCTTCGCTTCGTTAGATCCAAGATGGCTGTGTGTATTCTCAATCGAAAGAGCTGTAGCCTTTACCCTCTGACCTTCCAACCTGCTGACCACTTCCGTACACAAAACTGAACATGTAGAAAGGTCTGCTCCATCCCCACCACAAGGGGCTCAGCAATAACCAAGAGACTGGACAAAAAACGAGCACCTCAGAAAAATATGTTGATTTAACCGTGAATTGAATTAAGGCCACCACTGCCAAGCCTATGTCTCCCCCCTGTGAACATAAGGTGTCCTGCATCATGTAAATAAATGGTGTGTGCAGCTGCAGGTGCACCCTTTTCACTAATAATGTCACAAATTACAATAAAAAACAATCACATACTGTAGAGGATAGGATGACATGAATTAAATAAATCCCAGCAAACTTAAAGTGGAATTATCAGCCAGGTAATGATGGCGTCTGCACAATTTAATGGTGCAAAAAATAATATAAATTCTTCTTTAATTAGATTTTATTCACAGTTTGTACATTATACACAAATATTGTACTGTGCTGCAGTTTTGAATTGTTACTTAAAACTATTCTAATGCTAATATTCCCTGTTTTGAAGTGAGGCCTTGTTTTAAAATCTAGTTAGACAACAACAATTATTTCATTTTTGTGCAACATTTAGCCTATGTCTGTTTAATCAGATTACCAGGCAGCAAATTAAATGCTCGATGGGCACACAGAGGGCACAC
>OMNN01091257.1:0-17262 GCA_900302755.1 Chromis chromis | reverse complement strand
AAACCAAAACATTTAATAAATTGAGTCGCTCCAATTAACATCAATCGTTTGATTTTCTTTTCATTTTGAACTGCAGTTGTGTGTTTGAACACATGCTATTTAAATCTTCATCAACAAAAAGAATAAACAACATATCTGAATTTAAAATTACACAATATTAAGTTAATGCAATTATCAGTGTTATTACATGCATCCAACTCGTCAAAATAATGTTTGAAACCAATAAATTAAAATGTTTGTCTTACAACCATGCATTTAACTAAGTGGTGTAAATTGGAATTGGACCCTTGGGCTTAAATTGCAGCAATAAATCAGATGAAGTTACGCTGGGATTTCATTTGGATACACCAGGACCTCTTCAACTGCAACCTGATTTGACTGCTACCATGTGCGTCATTCCAATCCATCGACTTTTACAGACCTTAGCAATTTTTGGCCGAATTTTGCCAGGGAGGAATTTTCCCATTTGCAAACAATACAGAGAGGCTTTACATTATAGTTCTAAACACATGTTCAGCTTCATCCTGTCTTGCACCTGGGTCAGGAGTCTCAATGTCAAGCTAAAAAGAACACAATGAACACCCCCACAATGTTCAGTTGGTTTTGTTTTTATTATGCACCCTGGATTCAGACAGAATAAGATTCCCACAGAAAATGTGAGGACAAACCTGACAGGGGCTCGATTAAAATGCCCCTCAGTAATTATACTAAATTGACTGTGTGGTTAAGTATGTCAACATACTGAGAGTTGTTGTTTTTTTTTGCTTACATTTGCTGAATTTTACTTGCATTACTTTCCATAACTAGACACCACAACCACTGATCAATATAAAGTAAACTGCTGAATGTTTATTGTGTATTACGGGTGGTGAATATGTGAAAAAGGAGATAGTTCTGGACATGAAATACTGCTCACGTTGCCCTCTGTGACTTCTTCAGGGACCCGTGGGTAACCCTCGTCCACTTTGGGAACCAGTGCTCTAAATCACTTGCAATGCTTGTCCAGACCATGGAAAATCCCTATCCTCCCTGGCCTGAACCCACCCCTCCCCACCGCTCAACGATTTCTCTGTTAATGTTTTATACAGGGAGGCCAGTTCATTATTTACTCTGTATAAATTAAGGTCAGCTCACAGCGCTGCCCTTTAGATGTGTATCTGCTTTGGGACTAAGAGATATTGACATGGCAAGTCTCTGCTCGCTGACAACATGTGGCAGAAGGTGAAGTAGCTGCCACTCAGCCCAGGCAGAAAATAAACTGTTGACAGGTAGGGGAGGGGACAAAGTCAAATACCTTCAGCCTACAGCCGGTCAATCTGGGTGATTAAATCAGAACCTTGAGCTGCAATCAGGAGGGGAGGGGAATGAAGGGGTTGGGAAAGTGTACAGAAGGAGTTTCTGGGCTGATATTTCTTAAAGCCTTTTATTTTACTGTGACTGAGATGACTTTTCAAGCTTAAGAGCCCTGCAGACATGATTGCTCATGTGCCACAAAAGTTCAGTTAATATTGATACAGCTTAAAAGGGGATTTTGGGAAGGATTTCAAAATAATTCCTTTGCTTTGCTTTAAAAAAAGAAAAGCTCCTCAGCATTTACAGCGAAGGGACACTTACTTGGAGGGGGATCCAGACTTGGCTGCTGTTCCGTTAAGGCCTTTAAACTTGGGAAGAAACACATAATGTAAAGGACTGCAGTTACTTTTTTAAAAAGGGTCGCTGTTGAAAATTGTCTGTAAACTGTGATCCAAAGTCATATCAATGGATATCAATGGATCTGTGATTTAAACAAACAAGCAAATGAAAAAATTCTTATAAATAATCGGCAAAAACCTGACGTTTGAAAGATTAAGATGTGTCAGATCATCTGATGAAGCCATGGTCTAATTTCTCATTAGAAATCAGAAATACACTACATTTAAAAAAAAATGTTCAGTAAGCAAAACAGACATGTGATAGATGTAGATATTCTCTAGTGGATGGAATCTGTCCTTTTCCAAATCCTCACACTTATCTTAATCATAGCTGGCAGCCCACCTCAAACAATATACTGTGTGTCTGTTGTGAGTAAAGCAGTTATTTCAAATGCTGTAAACGAGGTTGACAGAACTATGAAATCTGAGGCTTCTGCCCTGGTCACAGTTGAAAATCCCCATTAAGGCACAGTCACAGACCGAGACCAGAGATTAACAGGAGGAGAGATGCATCGCCACAATTACCAGAGAGCAGGAGGGGTTCAGAAGCAAACATAATGTTTAATATGTAGCTCACACAGGCGTGCACCAGGAACAAAAGCACTCAAGCATTTTAAAATGAAAAGTTATCAGGGACGTTCACTCATGAATGATACCATGGTTAATTTCTTTACTGTAAATGCATTTTGTCCACAGTAAAATAGTGGCCAAGGATTTATTATAGCTGGAAATGCTATTTTCTTGTGCTCTCAAAATAATTTCACACTTTCCCTGAATTCATTGCATTCTACGGGGCTCTATCGATTACCATGAGGACTCTGAGACTTCTTTGTTAGGGGAAGAGGAAACTGCCATAATGCAGGTATCTTTTTTTAGTGCCTCACTATTTTCACTATCTCTGTTTCATGTGTTTTTGTTTGTTGTCAGTATTTTTTCTGTGGATTTTATTTGGTTGTTAAAATGAATGATTGTCTCAGCCAATCGTGAACTGTAGGCCAACTATAAAAGATGGCAAATGTTGTCATGTAAGCCCTCGTGCCTCATGAGTGTTTATGTGATTGCAGTAGCAGGTTTGACCATGTGACATGGCTTTATGCTCTTCCATCACATCCCCTGAAAATATGAGTTGAGTTTACTCATTTGTGTCATCTTGCTAGATTTTTTATGAATCAAATTCCTCTTAAAATACAGCAAAGCTTTTACGCTCAATGTTTTTACATTATCAAAGGATGACATATTCTAGTGTGCAGTAGATGACTGTAATTGAGATTTATCAACCAAATCAATGATTTCCTTTGATTTAGTTATTGAGTATAACACACATACAACAATCTTAAGATTTATAACCTGAAACCTTAAATTGGATTGCATTGGATTGGAGTAACTCGTTGGCAATTCCAGTGTATAACAGAAGTACACACAGTATCACCTAAATGTCAGATGACTGAAATTTTATCACCTCCTATCAACTTTATTACTTCTCTTTAATAAAGTATTACCACAAAGCCAACAGGGACCCTGGTCTGCAGCCTCTGGCCTCACCACCTGCTGTCCTGCCATCCCCACCCCCATCATCATTCATTCCCAGCCCAACCGGTCGAGGCAGATGGCCGCCCTCCCTGAGCCTGGTTCTGTTAGAAGTTTTTTCCCCCCTCCTTATCCTAGGGGTTTTTTGGTTCCTTCCCACCGTTGTGGACTGCTTGCTTATAGGGAATCCAAAAGCGATTTTGGTATGTTGGGTTTTCTGTTTCCTGTATTGTTCTTCCTTATGATGTTAAGCGCTATGTGATGACATGTGTTGTAAATATGCGCTATATAAATAAAATTGAATTGAGTTGAAAAGCAAAGGTGGTGAAGACCAGCCCAACGAGCACAAAAGCGCAAAACTCAATTGCATATCTAAGAGAAACAAGGTGGCACTGGCAGTAGACTGTACTGAATCAAAATACAAGTAGCAACTGCAATAGATGAGTGAAATGTGATTACTGAATGAATGGACAATAGTTTGTTGAAGACAAGAGTAATGTGGTATGTGATTACAGTAACGCATTGGTTTGTAATGCCTTAGGCCCACCACTGGTAGTGGCCACAATTACAGCTTTTATCCCATCAGTCAGAATTCAGAGGCAACAAGTATCAAAGAGACTTTAACCTTGCTTTTGCACAAAAAGTGGAACCAGGGCAGAATCTGTTCAATTTGCTGCTGCCTACTTTCTCCAGACTCAGTAAAAGGCCTTTAAAGAATCTTTGCTTATCATTCGTCTCTTGTTGGCTGGGCACCAGTCCCTCCAAGCAAACGTTGCCACTACGACAATAGGACTTTTGAGGTGTTGCTTACAGTTGCTGCTCCCACTGGGTGCTGGCCAAGAAAAAAGCTCTGAGGCTGCTGTTCCAAAGCCATGAAGTCTTCTTTCTTGTTTTTATATTCGCTACACATATTAAATAAAGATGATTCAGTGTATAAATAAGGCAGCTTTGTAATTATTGTCTGGCATATTTTTACACTTCTGAGGAAACCAAGCTGTCACTTCCCTGCTCTTTCCTTTGTCAGCAAACATAATGTTGACTACTTAACTAACCGATTAATATACTGTACTAATTGTTTCATCACTGGTGGAGAAGAGAATGAGCTGCAGTGGGATTTGTGGCAAATGTAATGAACATTTTTAAAAACATAAGTGTAGGGGCTTTCAATCATTTACACCAGGATCCCACAATATCCCCACTAATCTGACTGTGATATATTATTGTTTTAAAGCCTTGCAGATAGCAAATTAAAATGTGAAAGCATTTGTAATGTGATCGTTATTACTGATGTTGTACATTTGAAATCGTTTTTATCAGACGCAGATTGAACAAAGTGGCTTACAAGGTAAAAACACCCATACATTGTCGCCACTGGCAGTGTTTTCTCCTTATTCTGGCAGTAGCATCTTTACTGTCATTGAGGTTCATATTATGTCTGTCTCTTGCTTTGAAGTCACATTCATTGCTCTTCATCTCTCTCATTGTCACAGTCTGTTATCCCCGCGCTACCAACAAGCTGGAGGGCACACACTCCCACATTATATCCCTGGGTGGCAGCTGTTGGCTATCTCTATTAATGTTATCTGCTGTACACGACAAGAGATATGAGATGGAGATATGATGATTAAAATGTCTCTGTTCACTGGTGTTAGGGGTATTCACTTTGACTGCCTGTGGAATTGTATTTCAAAGCCGAGACATGTTGTTTTCCCCTTTCCCTTTGAAGCCAGTCATAATGATGTCCCCTACCTGTCAGCCTGATGATGGCTGAATAGCAGAGGAATGTACTGTCATATGTATTATAAATAACAGAGACATCTTGATGCCTGCAAGAAAAATATCAGGACATTTTGATATACTTTGAAGGAACGTAGGTATGTGAGATCCACACATGACTCATCCACTTAATAATGAAATAGACTTGAGTTCATTGGGCTTTCCTGCCCAAAGCCTGTAAAGGCACCAATAAGCCCATTACATTCACATTTTTAGTGGAAAGACTCTTGTTATGTCAAAACCTTTACAACTCAGCCAAACCCAAATATGTCTCCTGTGGATCCTTTTGAGCAACTGGTCTGTTCAATAACTCTGCTTGTAAATTCTCCCTCCCAACACCACTAAAATTTTACTGGATATTTTGCAGTAGACAGCTCTGTGCTCATTCTGCTCCAGAGACGTGCTAGTAGGAATGAAATAGTGCTCATGACCAACCTCTGGCTTATTTTGAAACCAAGTTGAAAAAAAAAAAAAACATAATGAAAAAATATTGGATGGGTTTTAATATTCACCATAATTTGATCAGTTAAACGCTCATTAAAAGAAAAGTGGATGAATTCAGGGCAAGTTCTAGTCTCCTTTTTAACTTGGGTGGTAGGTGGCCTGACAGTAATGATAATAATAATAATGCATTGGTTTTATATAGCGCTTTTCTAGACACTCAAAGACGCTTTACATTGCATTATTCATTCACTCCATACTCGATGGTGGTAAGATACGTATGTAGCCACAGCTGCCCTGGGGTAGACTGATGGAAGCCAGGCTGCCAATCTGCTCCATCAGGCCCCTCCGACCACCACCAACCACTCATCTCACACTGCATTCACCCAGTAGGCCAAGTCTTTTCTCTAAAATCACTTGTTTCTGTATGATCCCTGACCAAAATAAGTGTAGTAAATGAAAACATAACTAAATTTAAATGATTGTTAAAAACACTAATTTGTTCCTGGTTAAGTGAGCATGTGCTTTTTCATTAGCAGTGAGAGCAGCTGTGTGCTTTTACTTTCTTTACTTTAAGAGACGCTCTGTGTGGAAGGCTAATTTGGAGGCGGGCGGTAGCCTGTCCACCCAATAAGAAGTAAGGAAAGGTGCTGGTATATTTAAAAATCATGAATATTGCATTTTTGTATAATACCTGGCAACAACAAGTGTGATAAAAGGGCAAGATGCAAACAACCAAAGATTACAATAATAAAAAAAAATGCTCTAAGAGAGTCCAAAGAGAGTCCTCCCCATCAGAAGTGAATTTTCTTTCCCCAATTGTTAGCTGGATGGGCAAAATGCATATTTGTGTGGCCTATGCCCATAGCTACTGCTGGCCTTTCACTGATTGCATCACCTTAATGACTAGTAGTAATAGTGCAGACTACGATGGTCCATCAGGAATCTAACTATAAAACATCAGTCATTGGGGTCATTTCTTGTCAGCAAAAATAGCACATTTGATAAACTTTAATCATAGAAGTAATAGATCGATAGATCAATAGATAGATCAATAGAACCATAGCTAGATAGATCATCATACAATGGTTCATACATGCTGTGACTACTTATAGCTCACAAATGATTGAGGGACCTGACAGATTGCTGGGTGGACTGCAAATGAACGATCAATGAAACTGACCTGACAACCTTGGTTTAGTGGTAAGATTCCATCTGTCACTTCTGCACCTCATCACCCTTTAAGAACTCTCTAAAACCATTTTATGGTCCCTGGAGTTGAATGATTGTGTGACATGGCCTGAAGAACATTGGAGGTGGAGGAGAGGAGGTGAGTTGTGGAAATGGAGCATCAAAACGTCAGGTGAAAGCAGTTTTAAAATCTGACAAAAAAGCAGATGATTGTTTAGAGTGCTATAGGTCACTGCAACATGGGACTGATTGGATCAAATAGTGATAACATCCAGCTGACAGTGAAAGAAGGAAGGTTGGCTTTCAGATGGAACTGGGAGTAAATCTGTCACTTGTAAAGTTAAGCAACATGTTGAAAAAAGGGATTATTATTATTATTATATTATATTATATTACTAGTCAAGTGACATCAGGCATTTATTTTTCTGTGAATTCAGTTTTTTCCTTCTGGTGGCAACGTTATCAGACCTATTTATTACAGATAAGCAGTATAGTCAAAATATGAGTATGCACTAGTCTAAGAAAATCACATTGTGGTTTGAACAAAAAAACAACAACATTATTTTCTATACCCTACGGTAAAACAGAAACCATACATGTCACACTAGCTGCTGTCAGGGAGGTTTAAAAAGTGTTTCAACGTTTGCTGTAATGTTATTATGCACAACCGTTTCTGCTGCAGGATGCAATGGGACTCGGGTGAAATGTGATCTTAATTTTGCAAAACATAATGCTACGCCTAACACTTTTTAATCCTTGTGTGGGTGTACTAGATGGGTGCTGTGGTGAGCCATTTCTCAAGAGCAAGTCTTTGTAAAAGCAGGAGCCACCAAACTGGATCTAAGTTGTTACGTTTGTGTCGCAGCATCCACCCATTTGGATACAAGAGCTCTTAATACATTTGTTTTTCTTCTTCATGTTAAGCCTGAGGTATGAGATTTAAGCTGAAGAACAGATGATGCTATGTAGAGGTAATGCAGGTTCATCATCTGGCTAGTTGTGTACCACCAGAGGAAAGCACACCCATCTAGACAGTGCCTCGTGCCTGCTGAGGGATCCGAGGAGCTACTGTTCCTGCTATTGTAATGAGGACATTAAGCTGTCACTTCACATGACCTGTGGTCGTCAGTTGGCGGCGAACAATTTCATTATGACTGTGTGACATGCTCGTTGACAGTCGTTATGACATTTAGCCTTTGACTTTGGTGCCATGTTACTGTACTGCTCAGTGTAACGTTTGTCAGAAGTGGATGTTTACTTTATCTCAGAGAGGAGGAGGGTCTAAGGAGCAGAGCAGATATAAAATATTCATCATTTTAGATTATTATTTCATTATGGGTCTATTTAGAAAGCATTTTATGCATCTAAAAATCACGATTAAACATGTGTAATAATAAATGTTATATTTCAGGAAAAGGATGCATTTTCCCCCTTGGTATCGAGATAATCTAGATAATTCTAAAATATGAGGGTAGTTGATTTTAATACTGATTTAGTTTAGCATTTGGTTAAGTTGTAGTGTTATGCTCAGAATCCCATACATTAAAGGCAGATCAATGGAATATTGTACATGTATAAACCTGCACTTGATAAAGAAATCTTCTGTAGAGGGCACTGCAGCCTGTTGTCACTTTTCATGTTAGCCATGAAGCAGAGGGTTGGGGGATACTGTCCAAGGATTTCTCATCCTATTATTCAAAAGAACCAAAACTCCCAGTGGAGACTGCCAAATCAAGTGAAGAAGTGTTTGATGTGACCCACCAAACAACACAGCACACAGTTTTCCTATGAATTTCCCCTGTCAAAACTACCAGCAAGTCCCCATTAAGCATGACACAGTGTATGGCCATGGCCATGGACGATGTGCTGTGTATCACCCAGCAGGGCGTTTGGATGGGGAAGATAGATGAGATGGGCTACAAACACAATATACAGTAAGAGGACTTAAGGACCTAGTGATAGACATGGTATTACTGCAATCCATCATTCTGGCCATTAGTTACACTAGTGATAAATGGAGACACACTGTAAATTCAATGACAGAAGATATCTTACCTACAGTGCAAACACTCGTATATTCATGGTGGCAGACAGGCAATGCAGTGTTATTCTGTGAATGCCAGTAAATGTGTGTAAAAGTAAATGGCAATGCTAACCAGCTGCAGATCCTAATTAGTCGTCCAATGGGGGATTTAAACTGGGACAAACCTCATCATCATTGATGGGAAACATTCTTTGATGCGATTCATAGCTCCTGCAATTCTAGAGATACCTCGCATAATCGCACATCTTTCTCTGGCACACTGGAAATGTCTTTCTCTCTCGATCTCAAACACACGAGCACACCGTCTTACCATTCTGCTACAGCAATAAAAATCTATCTTCCCTCCAACACTGCAAAGGACCGGAGCTGAAGAAAACACGTCGCAACACTTACACGCTGTCCCCTCCTTTGTGCAAGGATCCTCAAACACTGAGTTTGTTTGAAGCTTGACTGACCCCAGTTACTGTACTATGCAAGGGGGAGAGCACAAAAAAGACATACAGCTTTTTAAAGGCTCGCCCCGAGGGCCCGAGAGGCAGATGGGGCTCAGAAGAGTGAAAATGAATGGAATCTGATAGAGTGGAAAAAGTCTAAAAAGACACTTTAAAGAGTCAGAGATGCAAAGGCGGCATCATGGGGGCGGGATGTGAGATGAAAACACCATGAAAACGCTACATTAGCTCCCTCTCTGCTGCTGGTGGAGGCAGTAGCCATAATCATTTGCTAGTCTAATGGCAGTAAGGCAGTGATGAGAGCTAATGCATACTGTCACAGGAAATTAAAGAGAGGGAAGCCATTTTGGAGCATAATTCCTTCGGTTCCCACCCCCTTTTTTCATGGTTCAACTTGATTGATAGTCCTCTAAATGTTGCTCTACATTTAGATATAATCAGGACAGTCTTATCAGAAAAGATGAAAGACCTCTCTATTCTGGGGTTCATTCCATTTATACTCCGCAAATGACACAGCCACTTAATTTATCAGTGCAGTATCTCAGCCCCGCCACAATGGGGAAAGTGGTATAATCCACGTTGCCAAAACTGGCAGTAAGAATGGCATCCATATGGGTGAGAATTATAACATTTATGAATAATGTAGTGGGGGTGAGGGGGGGCTGAAAGCGCTCCAAATGTAATGCAGCAGCTCTAATTACATTTCAGCTCTTTTTGACATATGTTCCTCAGATGGATTGTGTTGCTTTCACTGCCTCGCTTGATCAAATGTTTCATTTTGCAGGCATTAAATCAAACTGAGTTTCAAGCCAAAGATTCAGCGGCATGATGAGTGTTAATGGTACAAACTTAAGCAGACAATGAAACAAAAAGAGGCCTAGACAAAACAGCTGGAGTGCTCAACGGAACAGTGTTAAAATCATCAAACATGTCACCATGTGATTGATAACAGCGAGCAGTCAAGAAGATGTCTGATTGGAGCTCCATTAACACTTCAACGCATGGGTTGTTTTTCATAATCTCTGGTAGTTATACAAAGATAGTCTGACTGCCTGGATGGGGATTGCAGGAATAAACCTGCCATTGGCTATTATGCAGCTTTCCCCTCCCTTTCCACTATTCTACGTGTTACAGTTTTTAAAATCCCCCTCACTAGAAGAAATAACAACAGCAACCTCTGATCAGAAACACCGAAAATGTAAGTTCTGCTAAAAGATTGTACCATGCAATAAAGCAGTTCTGTAGTTTTCTGTCTTTTTTTGGTGAATTATCTATTTTAATGACAGTGTTCACCTCCCTGCACGTACATCTTCCACCAAAGTGAACAACACAGGTTCATCCTGTTCTTTGACCCACCCAATACAGCAGTGATTGGTTTAAAGAATTCTAAACAAGCCAGAGTAATTGTTTCCCCCATAGCAGAATGATAAGCAGGTGCAGCCAGACCATTCTACACAGTGCTGTGTCAGTGCTGGAGAATGGTCAGTGTGTGTGTATGTGTGTGTGTGTGCACTTGTGAAGAAACGAACTGCACTTTTATTAGTCCTTTGTCCTGTTGTGTTCAGTTTGTATCCTTTGCTCCTCGTCCACATTACTTGCCATTTCACCCATGTGTCTACCATTGTTCTGCTAATGACTCCCAGTTGTTGGTCTCATTTCGTTCTGAGAATGGGTGCTGTACGATATTTCATTTTAGCATCGGCAGTGTGATGTGAAACACACAGCAGATTAACTAAAACACATCATGTTACACATTTCTTTGCTGCTATACAAAACGGTACTCATTTTATATTTTAATCTACAAGTGTCTCTACAGAATGTCTATAGAACATCATTTATTTTGCTTTAAGAGTTCTTGGATATACCACTTTTTTTTCTTTCTTTCTTTCTTTTTTACTTATTTGAAACTTTGAAAGACACATTAACATGCAAACTCTTATTTTCTCCTGCCTGGACTAATGCATGTCATTATTCACTTGCCTGTTTGCAGTAGGTGCAAAACACAGCAGCAGGGAACGCATTATTCCAGTCCTTGCTGAATTATACTGGCTCCCTATTTGTTATAGAATTCAATTTAAGATTCTATTGATTACTTTTAAATCACTACATGGTCTGGCTTTGCTCCACATCTCAGGACTTTTAACCCCTTATTCTGCATCCCTTACATCAGACAATCCACAGTCCAGGCTTTAAAGAAAGAGGCACCATGCTTTTACTGTTGTAACTTCATAACTGTGGAAGCAGCTCCTTGTGACTGTCGGAACAGTGGAGTCAGGGCCTCAGGTAAAATACCTGTAGTGTTTTTTTCACCGGGTACTCCGGCTTCCTCCTACAGTCCAAAAACATGCTGAGGTTAATTGATGATTCTAAATTGTCCGTAGGTGTGAATGAGAGTGTGCTTAGTTGTTTGTCCTGTGTGTGGCCCTGTGATGGACTGGTGACCTGTCCAGGGTGTCCCCTGCCTTCGTCCTAAGTCGGCTGGGATAGACTAAGCGGTCTACAGATAATGGATAGATGGATGGAACACACAAACACATTATAATTTATTGAAGAATGCTTAAATGTAATATGATCAAATGCCTGGTTTTTTATTGGTCTGTCTTCAAGTCCAATATTGACTGTCACAGTTTTTTTTTCTCTCCATATTTAGGTTTTGGTTAGAGAACAGGCCTTTTGTTTTTGGTTTTCTTTCTTGTTCTTTGTTTGTTTTCTTTCTGCTTACTATTATCATAGGGCATCATGCAATAATGTTGGCAGGTTGTGTGCAATCCTTAAGCCATGAACCAATAGAATGGAAGTTACTGTTTTTTTGTACAAATTCAGAAACCAATTGTTGTTGGCTTATCCTAAAGTTAGTTACAATGTTTTTTGTTACCTATTATTTCCTGTGTGGAAGTGGAAGTGTATATGGTTGGTTGGTGGCATTTGCAGAGGTATTTTGCCCAGTGAGCTCTGCCCTTTATTTATTTAGTTTTTGGGGGTTTGTTCCTAAATTATAATATAATATAAAATTGTCATAATAAATTGGTTATATTTTTTGAGCTTACAGCCTCCCGTCCCATTCACTCTGGATGCACCTGTGTCTGTGGTGAACCAGAGAGGATTAATACGCATATCCCAGCCCAATCATTTCAATCACTGCACAATTTTGCCATTTACAAGCATTGTACATAAACAACCTCCTGAATAATTAACCAGAGCAAATTCATTTTTAGTTGTGTCATCTAAATCCATTTGTGATGCAAAGTTATCAAAACTGTGGGTTTTCATTGAATACTGTTTTATGGTGGCAGCTTGGTGAATTTGATGATTCGCAGTGAGAGCGGAAGTTGTTATAACTCAAATATACATTGTTCAATCTGCCCCAAACTTCACATGTTTGATAAAGGTTCCGTTTAAATGAAATTTGCATGACACATGACAGAAAGCAGACTAAATTGTCTATTATATTTGTTGACTGAAGCAAACCTAAAAAAAAAAACTAAAAAAAAAACACTGACTTAACACTAAAAAAGGTATATTTTGGAAGACTAATACTAAATAAAAACCAGAACATATCCTTTTACTAAATACTTCATCTAAAGTCATCAATCGAAATGCAGCAACAATTCTAATGGGTGGTTAAAATGTGATTTTGGGCAAAGGAAAACTGTTAAAGCTGAGGCAAATAAATAGATACAATTAGGAAATAAAAATCTAAATGTATTGGTCACATTTAGCTAAATGTTTCCCATAAATATTAGTGTAAATGCGCAGCAAGTATCTATTGGAGAGATTACCTTGGCAAAACATTCCCACAGTCAGTTTATTGCATGGCAGGGGTCACCTCCACACTGACACTCTGCAAACCTAAAAGGGCTCCTGTAATAGACTTTACCCACTAAATGTCAAGTGAGAATGCCATTTTATATTTATCAATCAACATCTTACAAAGTGCTGTTCCTGAAAATAAGAGGTAAACCACATACATTTTTCATGTGACCATCATTTGCCCTGAAAAAAGCACCAGTTCTCCTGTGAATACACCTGTGTAGTTTTTTTTTTGGCAGATAGGTTGTCCTGAGCATCTTGGACACACTGTCAACTTATGTGGATTTAGACTGTCTCACTGTCGCCTGTCTCTTCGTGTAAGCCTCTCATAGCAGTAATTTAACACAAGCAGGACATTCACCATCTATTATTGCTCACTGTGTGGATATGAGGCCAAGCAGAAGACAGAAAAATCTGCCTTAAATGGTTCTACGCTAAGCAACTTGAATGAATAAATCAAACAGCACCATCAAGGTGTATTCAGACAAGCAATATATGTAAATTTGCCCGGAGTGGCACAAGCTGTGGCAAAGATGCATAAACAGGACCTAAAAATGTTTCATCTTGAGTAAAAAAAACATGCTTTCATTCCAAACCTTCATAAGCATACACAGAAAAGAGAAAAAAATTGATTAGAAAGATGTAACAGAATAACAGATGTGGATTAATGTATAGTGGCAAGCGTCCTTGTAATGAAAGGGGTAAATGTGTCGTCAGATTTAAAAAAGAATTGTGCCTTTTCGATTTAAATGGGAGCCATTTTCTCTTATCTCATAATAAAATATCTTTTCTCACCAAATGCCCCTGCTTGCATATTAAGAAAGAAAAAAGACTAACAGCAGTCTCAATAGTAATTAATCTTTACTATCAAGAGGATTTACTTGGCAGTTTCTGTTCTGTCACTAAAAATAGTCTCATCAGCAAACATTTGCAAAATTCTCACTCAGCCAGTGAAGCAATTGAGATAGCCAAAATGGCAGCAAAGCTTCACAAATTGAAATAGTGGTATCTGATGGAGAAAAATAGACCTTCCTTTTTCTGCTGTTCCCCACACACTGTGGCCCGGAGGGTGGGAAAAGGTAAACAGCAGCATGGAGGCGACTCGAATCGAAGAGAGGGATCTGTAATGATTTAACTGATGAATTACTTTGCACATCTCTGTAAGTAAATGATTGCTCTGAAAGTTATGTCCTCTGGCAGCAAAAGAGCATTGTGTGTCATTCAGCTGCGATACCATGAAATGACCTGCAGACTAATGACGCCCATGTTGTTTTTCTTTCATTTATTTCCACATGATGCTTATAGGCTACAAGATGAGCTCACAGCAACAGTGCAGACAAGACTCATCAGTGTCAAAGCTGGATAATTGTCAGCCTAGACTGATTCAGATGAAGATAAATGCATCTTTTACGAGGCTCAGTCATACATTGTACTGTTTCCGTGGCTTTATTAGGTCTTGAACCCTTACTGATGCATCCAATCACACAAATGGATGTGTCACATTTTTGTGTAACCGGACAAGTTACATCTGAGATGGCTCTGTGGTTGTTCTCAACATGTCTGACCAGACTGGTCCAATCATACTACTCTGTAACAGATTTACATTTTAAACCCATCCGATGGACCTTTTTCTGCAACCTATGGCTACCAGAAGCAACACATGAAAAACTAGAAAAGCACTCAGACATTGAATTATGGTCAATTTGATTTGGCTTTTTTTTTTTGACAATAATTATTTTTAAAAGACTCTTTAATGTCAATGTGAAAACGGATTTCTATAAAGTAATGTCAGTTAATTAAAAACATAGAATGTGAAGTGGGTTATTGCCCATAGCCCATTGGTGCTAGCATTTACACAGCTAGTGAAATGGAGATCTTCTGAGGTCAGTGAATGTCTGTGATTGTAGTGACTGTAGTATAAAGACAGTTGTATCTGGAATGTCCGGTCACTGCTGAATCAGTAGTCCTGGCTATAACTACAACATCTGAAGTTTTTGTTTACACTGCATACTATGCAACCTTGTTTATTCTCAGGTGACTAATTTGCACATTCCTCCACACTGGAAATATGTCTGTTACATTTTGTGACTTATAAACCCTTTACATTACAATTTACAACACTGCTTCCTATTGATCTTGTTATATTTAATACCTTCGACCGACAACACTTTTTAATCTACTGTATATGTTACTGTTCACTGTTATGTCAAATTACTTGTATGTGAAAACCTACTTGTCAATAAAACCTTTCTGATTCTGATTCTGAATATGAAAACAAAAAGAAAAGAAACACTCCAAGCAACTCAGTGAAAAGGTTATTCAGAAGCATAAGTCAGGGGATTGATACAAGACAATTTCCAAGTCAGTGAATATCCCCTGGATTACAGTTAAATGCTACAGGCACATGTTTAAAATCCGCCTAGAGCAGGCTGTCCTCAAAAACTGATTTACTGTGCAAGAAAGAAAACAATGAGGCCACCAAGACACCTATGACTTCTCTGAAGAAGTTACACAGACTGTGCATGCAACAACTGCTGCCAGGGTTCTTCATCAACCTTTATGGGAGAGTGGCAAAGAGAAAGCCACTGCTGAAAAAAACTCACATTAAATCTAGTCTAGAGTTTGGCAGAGGGCAGGAGATTCAGGAATCAACTGTAAGAAGGTAAGAAGGTTTTTTGGTCTGATGACACCAAAGGTGGAATCAATACAAAAAAAAGACCATTATTGCTTGTTGGTGCTAATTTGCATCATACCTAACAATCTCCACTTATTTTAGCATCAGCTTGAAAGCAAAAAAACACAAATAATTATTTTTTTGTATAATTGTAAATAAATTCAGGTGTCAAGGGGTTAAATTGGACGCTATGTTTGGTGGACACCAAACACATCATCCCAAAACACCATACACACCATGAAGCATGGTGGTGGCAGCATCATGATGTGGGAATGTTTCTCAGCAGCAGACCATGGAAGGTATGTAAAGGCAGTTAAAATGATTGCAGTAAAGTATAGGGAAATCCTGGAGGACAACGTGATGCAGTCTCCTGGAGATCTGCGGCTCAGAAGAAGATTTGTTTTCCAGCAAGACAATGATAAGACATACAGCCAAAGCTCTATGGATATGGTTTAAAGACGACAACAACGTTCTGGAGTGTCAAGCTCAGTGCTCAATTCAACTAAAAATTTGTGGCTGGACTGGAAAAGGGCAGTTCACTTACAACCATGTAAAGTTGAGCAGTTTTGCAAAGAAGGATGTGGTAAACTTGTAGCATCAAGATGTGCAGGCCTGATTGAGGCCAGGATCTATCTACAAACTGATGTGCTACTGACTAGAAGGTGGTGAATACTAATGCAGTCACTTATTTTATGCTTTGTGTTTTTACTTCATTGATATTGCTTCAGGGTGAGGGAAGTCTGGGCATCCCTGCTGAGACTGCTGCCTCCGCAACCCGGCCCCGGATAAGCGGTAGGAGATAGATGGATGGACATTGCTTCATAAAAATCTATTTTCACTTTTTATAGGCACTCTGTGTCTACTAGCAACTAACAACCTTTAGTACTAACAACCTTTAGTAGAATTGCAGACCCTCTGAAAACCTGTCTCTGTATATTCAAATTCCACATTTAGAAGTTTTTTTCTTAAAAAAATCTTTTAATGTCTTAAAATGGCCTAAATGGAACTCCCCACTGTTCCCTGTGGAAGGTGTGGACCTGTGAAGTCCCCGCCTCTCACTCCACCCACCCGTCCACAACTTGCTGCAGCTCAAGCACACCAGGTTTCTTACAACTCTGAAATGGAAGCTTGACTTAACTATACCTTATGGGGCGGTTTCACAGACAGGGCTTAAGCCTAGTCCCAGACTAAAATGCCTGTTTGAGCTTTCTTAACTCCAAGTGACTTGCACAGACACTTCTTAAAATAGTCTTAGATTTAGGCTGTTCTGGATTAAACTAAACTGACTGCAAAAAGGAGGATTAGAGTTACTCTAGGACTAAATTGAAGTTTAAATTAATCCTTCAAAGAGGCAGGTTTAACTTCTGCTTAGTAGTTTGTGAGGGAGCATGGACTACTTGGACTATCTAAATGAAGACCAACATGGATACAGAGACAGAGGCCAGCCAGACGAGTACTTGTGGATAGAAGTAATCCGTTAAATTACTTCAATGAAATAACTTAACAGGATCAAGCCGATGTGCCCATGGCTGAGACAGGGAATGACCAACGAGGACTTGCATACAGAGCTGCTTTTACATTGCAGCACTTCAGATAGATGAGATGCATTTAAATATGGAATGTATTCATTATCGCCTATTTGTACTTGTTGTTGCT
>OMNN01091254.1:0-18080 GCA_900302755.1 Chromis chromis | reverse complement strand
ACTGAAACACTTCCTAAAATTTATACCACTGTGTAAGAAGTGAAAATACTGTATATATCTATTCTTTCCAGCTTTCATTCAGAAATCCTTTCTATTGAAATTACCTTCCTAAAACCTAATCTTAGTCCAGCTTTAGCTTGGTACTTAGGCCCTGTAAATAAGTGAGGACCATATAATGTCTTCATTTTCAGCCTAGAATTGTAGCTCCTTCAAACAAGCTAATAAGAAATCCACTATATCAGCATAGATGTATGGTGGCCTGGTCTTTCTGGTCCTGGCCTCAAAGTTTTCCTCAGACCTGAGAGGAACAGACAGATTATCCACATCATTAATTCTCCAATTTGCTGGCTGAAATAGCAGACCGTGTTTCAGCCCACTGCCCCCTCATAATGGAAACCTGCTCCCTACCTCTCACTGACCAGCAGCCTGGGTAATTAAAACTCTTTGGGAAACCAGGTGTCAACTCACTGATAAACCTATTAAACTCACTTTGGCCCTACACACCAAGTAACGTATGCCTCCTGCTGGTTCCTGAAAGTAAAATGGACTTTTTTCACCTCAGTTGTTTAACCATAAGCCTAGCTAAAAGTCACAAAGCATACGAAAGTACAAACCATACTAAATCAAGCAGTTGAAGAGGTGACCTGGCTGTGTAACCAGGGGTTAAATCTCTGTCTAGTGGCTGAAACTTAGGACTGAAAACAATAGGGTAAACTTCCTCTCG
The DNA here is from genome assembly GCA_900302755.1 of Chromis chromis. NCBI lineage: Eukaryota > Metazoa > Chordata > Actinopteri > Pomacentridae > Chromis > Chromis chromis. The sequence goes on along the minus strand of OMNN01091254.1, from coordinate 17,356 downwards.
TGTATCGGACAGTTACTGTTTTACAATATGGTATTGTTCTCTGATATGACGCAGTGAGAATAATTATGTGTGTTATATAATTAATCAATACTCAACATACACTAATTGTGAATGCTCTTTAAATGTAATGAGAATTTCATTAATTAATTAAGTAAAGCTGTGTCATCTCAATTTGACTCTGCAAGCCCTGTGTAAGCTTGATCTGCGCATGTGTGCATTAGCCACAATTGAATGAACATAGCTAGTTCAAGTTGAGGTCTGAATTTTACTTAAGGGATAAGTTGTATGTTCCATAAGGATGATGTAGTTTGTCTCTGTGATATCCATTACAGTCACGGAACATGGAACAAACTTGGTAAACAACAAACTCCAAATCCTGCTTATATCGTGGCCACTTGCTAATTCAAAGCCAAATACAGTATAATTAGACTGTGTCTCATCTTGCTTTTTGAAACATAATAAAATCTAGTTTCAGAATGAATTAAGTAATGTCTAACTAAGAGAAGGAATTGGCAATACTTGACTTTAAAATATTGCTAAGTTTTGAAATATAGAAAGAGATTTTTTTCATTGATGGTGATCTATACAGGAATGCATTCTGTTACAAGATATTATTAAAACTATGTGTCTCACTGAGATAAGGTTTAAAAGCATTCTCTCTTCCTCATACACAGGCTGCCTGTCTCTCACTTGCTTACTCTTACTTCTGGCTAATCTACATCTCGTTATTTTTTGTGCAGGTTTTGTCACATTTTGTCTCTAGTCTGTCTCCTGTCCCTCAGACTAACAGCTTCACTGAGGCTAATGAGTTAGGTTCTGTAATTAAGTCCAAGTTTCTGTTCTTACCCTTAGCAGATCAGGACTTCCAAAGTCATGCAAATATGAGATTTAAAATGGCATGTGACAGTTCTCACAGTGGAGCTCTTACACAAGTATAGTCTTTACTTTAGTTCAATGCTGGTTCAGTAATGTAGAAGGGCAAGTCAAACAAACATTGGTGTAAATACTGTTTACACTGTATAAAATAATACAAAGTAAGAAATAATTTGGTCAATATAGATATCATTTGGTCTGTACATAGACATCAAAATAGTTTATTTCAAAACATTTAGAACTGTGATGACCACTATCAATTATTTTCTTAGGAGAGCCACAATTCACAGACCGAATTATACTTAAATAATTGGTGGAGTACACTTTTAAAGATTAAATACACAAGATGCTTTGCACTTGTGCTCAGTTTTTTTTATGTAAGCACAGAAACTGATGATCAAATTGAATTAACTCCTCAGTGTTTGTCGGAACAGGGGTGCATTCTGCTTCTCACTGTTCTATTTTCTAGCATTGATGTCTGTCAGCTCTCCAGAAAAGCAGCATCATATCACTCTGCAAATTAGCTCCTTTTGTTTAGACAATGAATCTTGTGTGTATGTAGGGCTTCAAATGATACTGATTACACACAATACATTGTCAACAGCTTGTGTAAAACTGATAATCTACAGACTTAGCACTACTCCATCTGCCACACATATCTCATCCCACCTCTGTTTCCATCATTGTGTTTATGTTGTTCCACTGGATATCATCTCAAGGTCGGTTAGTGAGGATTATTGTGGCTAAGATGAAATGCCAAGGCTAGGACAGCAACCCCCATCTTTGCTCCCTGGTGCCTCAGGAAAGAGATTGATCCCATCAGTGGCTATAGACCTTGGCTTTTTTGCCCCTTTCAGATTGCTTTTCGTACCCTTTTTTTCCGTACCATACTGTGTGCTCCCACTGTATACCCACTGATGGAGTCAGATTGGCACTACAGGTGGTAGCAAGGGTGAAATAGGGTCACATAAATTTATCTCAGAGTTGTCTGTGCTTCTTTTGCCTGTTTTTGTCCCTCCGAGGGTAAATCTCTGTTGTGTGTGGTTTATAATTGACCTGCAAACACAACTGCAATTCAAATTTCCCACTGATGCATATCTTTCCCCAAAACAACACTTTTGATGTCTGCAGATATGTCATCAATACGTCTGGCAATTGTGTTATCTGAGAGAGGGACTAGCTATTTCTTTAGCCATGTCGGGGCAGAGCAATTCTGGCTTTGCAGGCAGGTAGAATTAATGTCTCTGCCACAGTGTGCGGCTTTTTTGATTTGGCTACGAGTTCAGCTACTTGGTAGCCAGCTTTGAGAGCTCTTTCGCTCACCTTTGTGGTTTTTCTCATTAAAATTGCCTGTTTTTCAGTGTTCACGCAGGCAAACAAAATAGTCCCAGTTCTTGTTTTGAAGTGAAGGGTGTTTCGTTTGGAGATGGCGTTTGAGCTTGCTTGGGACCATGGCACTGTTGGATAGCTTTTCCCCACACACCAAACATAATGGAGTTGGTGAAGTAGGATCCAAGTCAAAGATAACTTCCGTGGGCCGCCATTTAGCTCACTGAGTTAAGGCGATGCCACATGGTGGCTCAGTCCCTTGGCAGCAGTCATGAGTTCAAATCCAGTTACAAGACCATTTGCTCCATGTCACTCCTCTCTGCCAACCCCCGATTTCACTCTGTCTTTATCAATAAAAGGAACCCCCTTTAGTCAATCTGGATCATTGGAGAGATTCAAGTCCAGCTCTGCTTTCAGTCTCGACTCTCACCAGCTTGCTTTGGTGCAGCCTTGACTCTGCTTGTTGAAGGGCTTCCACTGTTCACCATTTCCTCGCCTCAATTCCAGCTTTAACCACCTTTGGGGGAAAAAAACCTCTCTGGGAACCACCCAAGGTCTTGTCAACTTGAATTCCTCTGCTCAGATTCCTAGGCAGACTCAACATTATTCTCAGCTCATTATTCTGAGCTGAGAACTTATTGAATATTATACAGAAATAACTCCCAAAACACAAAATGCTGTTTTTAAATTCTGGTTTATTGAGAATGATTGAAAACCTGTATAACTATGACAAGTCGTCCAGGTCCTGTGGAAGCAAAGCACATGGCTTAAAGTATTCCGGCACCGTGCCGGATTTCCGGCACCGTGCCGGATTTCCGGCGTGCGGCGTTTGGCTCAAAAAAAAAAGAAAGATAGGACTACATTGCCAATTGAGTTCGTCTACCAATGGCATGAGGGGGAACGCAGATTTTGCTCTCAACCAAACTATTATCACTAGCCAATGGGAAGTAGAGTGGGGGCGGGTCTTAGAAGACGATCCAGATGCAGTTGAGTCCATACCGGAGTTTTGCGCACTTTCACTGAGTTCGGTACAGTGATATCAGGACCATGGACAACAGATTTTTGAAGCCAGGGGAAGATGTCCTCATCGATAAAGGACTTAAAAATAAATGGTGCTGGGCATGGTTGGAAGAGGTAAACAGAGACAGCAAGTCATTTAGTTGCTGGTGCAAAAAATTGAAGGAACCGTTTAAGAAAAGTCTTTCTGAAAAGCTCAAAAAGTGTGTTTTCATTGAATATAGACGAAGCCACTAGCCAGAGCTAGTGGAGTACCCACCACGACCTACTGATCTTTTTTGGTATTAGGCTACTATGATCTGTAGTCTGAGTTTGTGAAGGCAGATATCTTAATTTCTTGCTAGTTAGCTAGATTGTACCCCCACCCCTACCCAAAAGCAAAAAAGTTCAGGTGCTGGATTATTTTTCACTTTAAGCCCTGAAAGCAGCCCCAAACCATCACACTACCACCACCATGTTACACTGTTGGTATGATGTTCTTCTTGTGGAGTGCTGGACGAACCTGTGTGTTCTTTTTGGTCAGTAGTGGTTTGCACCTTGCAGCTCTCCCATGGATGCCATTTTCTCCCAATGTCTTCCTCATTGTGGAATCATGTACACTGACCTTAACTGAGGCCAGTGAGGCCTGCAGTTCTTTTGACGTTACGTCTGGGTTCTTTTGTGACCTCCTTGATTCGATATTGTCGTGCTCTTGGAGAAATGTTGGTAGGCCGTCCTCCTGGGAAGGTTCACCACTATTCCATCTTTCCTCCATTTGTGGATAATGTCTCTCATTGTGGTTCTCTGGAGTTCCAAAGCCGTAGCAATGGCCTTGTAACCTTTTCCAGACTGCTTTGTTTTGCATCAGTTCTTAAATCTTTTTAGAACGTGGCATCATCTGCTTTTTGAGACCCTTTAGCTACTCCTCAATGTCAGACAGGTTCTATTTAGTGATATTTAGATTCAACAAGCCTGGCAGTAATCATATGTGGGTGTGGCTGGTGAGATTGACCCCAATTGCCAAATGAATTTGGTCAGCTAAGGGGCAATTACTTTTTCACATAGGGCTAGATGGGCTTAACAGCATTTTTCCTTCAAAAAATAAAATCATCATTTAAAAGCTACATTTTGTGTTTCCTCAGGTTATCTTTGTCTTACATTAAAATTAGTTTGATGATCTGAAACATTTAAGTGGGACAAATATGCAGAAATAGCAGATTTCTGTAAATACTTTTGCACAGTACTGTGCATTATGCCGAATTTACCGTGTGAGTCAGTTTAGAACACCTCTGCCCCAGTTTAACTTTAAATTTGTTTGTGCCTGCTATTATTTGAGATTCAACCATTATTTTGATACCAGCTTTAACCTGAGAATTGGTATATATTCTGGCGATCAGTGAGTCGCCTGCTTGTTTATGCCTCTCTTTCTTCCCTGTTTCTTTCACTCTCTCTCACTGCTTTCTCTCTCCTGCTGTTTAACTGATTACTGTGGATCCATGCCATAGGAAATGAGACAGGTGGTTAACTAATATTTGACCAAGGTGTTTCCTGCAGATGCTGCTCTTGTTTAAACAAGACGCAACAGGTTGAATTGTGGGATGGGCGGCTGCAGATGTTTAGCAGCAGGGCAGCTCTCCATCTCAGTCATAGCTGATAGGGTAACTTCCATCAGGCTGACTGGGGGATCTCCAAATAGCTTTTTCTTCCCAATTATCTGTCTGCATCCATGGTATTGTTTGGTGCTGTGAAGTATTACAGTGGTAGAGTTTTTTTTTTTTTTTTTTTTTTTTTTAATCAGAAACCTCATCACGATAAAGCAGGTATTTGAACATTTATGTAGCTTTGATATTTTAAACAGTAATGGTCAAACTCAGTTTAGTTTCTTTTTGGGTGAGTCTACAGGACTAGTTTCTCCATTCAAAATGGCAGATAATGCTCTGCATTGCTGAAGTCAGGCTTTCTGGCAAATGTTAGTATGTTGATCATCGGTACATGACTTATCATCATGTTTTTGTTTTACAAACTACTTTTAAGGCTCTTTCAGACATGAACTCTGTGAGGCAAATGTTCTGGCAATTTTACATGCTGGGGTCACTTTTAGTATAAGTAACAACAGCCATATGATAAAGTCAGACCTGTAACATTTCATAACCCTAACCCTAAGTCCTTAGTGAGTGCTGTCAGATTAACTATAAAGACCAAAACTGCACAAGATTCAACATACACTGAAATTGAACACATATCTTTTTATGCCTGTCTGTCACGATAATAAATGTGTGAATTCAGGTGTCAATGAATTCACCATGTCAATGAATTCCCCAAGTTCCCATGTAATGCAGTTTTAGGGCTGGTGTGAAGTGTGTTGTGCATGGCTTGAAATGAATGGAATATAATAGAAAGGACTTCCTGCTGCTAAGCTATATACTGATTAGCCAAAGAATTATGACCACTTCTGCCTAAAATACAGTTGGTTTTTTACTTGCTTGAAAAACTGCTCTGACCAGACAAGGCATCGACTCGACAGGACCTTTAAAGGGACCGTGTTATCTGGCACCAAGACATTACCGGTAGATCTTTGAAGTTCTTTAAGTTTGAAGCTGCTGCAGATCATACTTGCAATAAGTTAATCAACTATATTCACCACATTTATGAGTGGTCATAATGTTTTATATCATTGGTGTATTTAACTGAACCCTTGATGCAGCTCACGTCAGTTTCCAAATAACATGCAATACATGAGTATTTTCCTGTCAATATCAAGCCATAATAAATATTTCATGTAAAAGACAAGAAGCCATCAGTTTAACAGAGATGAAGCCAGTAGTATTACAACTTCTTCGTCTAACACATAATTGTAGTGGGAAAATTTTTTTTTTTACAATTAGAGTCATTTGACAAAAGAATCACTGAAACCCTTCTTTCAATAAGAAAGCAGATATTTTCTTGTTAATTTCACATTGTCATTCACCTGGTAGCAGAGAGCCAGTAACCTCTACATATATCGCAGTGCCAATTTCCTACCAGATAAGGTGGGAGTCCTGACATGGAGCTGGGGTGAGTATTGGCATCGGGGGTACGCTACACTGACCACTAGTGTAGAGAAAGGGGGTGGGCAGAAACCAAGGACAGCAGCCCTTAAGAGAGGTGAGAACAGGCAGGGGGGCTAGAATTGTTTTGTGTAAAATTACTCAAGCACAACTACAAAGATGTTGCAGGGGCCAAAAGCGCCTTTGAAAGTTTTTAAAAGGAGAAAATGATTGTTGGATAAACCGTCCCCACTTTGCCACTTTCTCACCACCACAGAGGAGGAAGACCTTTGACCTCCAGTAAGTACAGGGTGACGCCACAGCAGCCACCCAGCCAGGCTGAGCCGGCCCTGTCTGACTGCACCCCCACCAGCACTGCTGCCACCACCCAGCCTCACACACTCCAGTTTCACCCCCACTGCTCTGCCCCACTCAACCACAAGAAAAAGCCAGAAATTCATGTCTTTCTTTGGTCTCTCCCAAGCTGCTCCTGTGGCTCAGGAGTCAAGAATTCAATTAGTTAAAAAAAGAGAAGAAAAGAGTGAGGCTGCAACAATGCAGCGATAAGGGGGCAGAATGTGCGTTCCCACACGCTAAATACAGGGCGCTTTCCCTGGGGCCCACAGAGCCAGAGGACCCGCACCGCAGGAGGCGAGAATAATCACAGCTCCCTCTGAACCCCCTCATTACACATACTCTCTCTCTCTCTCTCTCTCTCTCTCTCTCTCTCTCTCTCTCACACACACACACACACCTTGCATTCCTTACACATACAAATAGGTTCATGCAGACATGCATTACAGGCAGACATTCCCCTGAAGAGAGACACACCTTGACACACACAAACGCACACACAGCACATGAAGACCTTTCATTACATGCTGGGCTCATACAGGTGTTCTCAAGTCTTTTTTACCAGGGAAGAATGTTTTTGTGTATTCATTTTGCAAGACACTACATTTAATGCTAGAGATGGCATAAACTTAAAAGCAGACAAACAACTATCCAAGTCCGTTTCCAAATATTTAAACTGCTGATACCTGCGTAGTGATATTAGATATAGGGATAGATAGAATCATTTGAAGCATCTTACAAAATATACAGACGGCATGCCTTAATTTTCAGCAAGGGTTTCATCTTGTTAAGCTTGAGACCTGTATGTATGTATACTAACACCTACTCTATTGAGTGAAAACCCTGAAGAGTGTGCAAATGTATTTTGTTGGTAAATTTCTAACTAATGTAGAGCAATTCTGATGTTTCTGTTTCAGATATTAATTCATTTTTCTGTCAAACAGTGGTGATAATATGGAAATTAATATCATTATTAGAGATGAAACAGAGCAGCACGGTGGCTCGGTTGTTAGCACCGTTGCCTCACAGCTTGAAGATTCCCAGTTTGTGTCCCCGCCTTCCAAGGATCTTTCTGTGTGGAGTTTGCAAGTTCTCCCTGTGCAGAGTGGGTTTTCACCAGGTTTTCTGGCTTCCTCCCACAGTCCAAAGACATGCAGAGGTTAATTGGTGATTCTAAATTGTCCGTAGGTGTGAATGTGAGTGTGCTTGGTTGTCTGTCTCTATGTGGCCCTTTGATAGACTGGTGACCTGTCCAGGGTGAACCCTGCCTTCTCCCTCAGTCGGGTGGGATAGACTCCAGCCCCCCTGCGAACCTATAGGATTAAACGGTGTATAGATAATGGACGGATGGATGGAGATGAAACAAAATATAGATTGATCTTAGGTCATGTTTTGCTTACTTCCTATTTTAGTTGACCTTTCCTGTTGTGTGTTGTACTCAGCCTTGTGTCATTGCAGGTGTCTTTACACTCTCCCATCTTTGTCTGCTTTCCTGCCTGTGTGATTTACCTCCCCTGCCCTAATGTGCTCCACCTGTGTGTGATTATCTCCCCCGTTCAAGGGTATATATACTCAGCCTTTTCCTAATGTTCCTCGCTAGTTCGTCTTGTGCCCTCATGCCAGCGTCCTAGCCGTTTTGTCCTTGTGATTTTCCTAGTGTTACCTGTGTGCTTTTTTGACTGAGCCTGCTTTTGACTAACGTGCTCAGTTTTGTGATTTGGAAACCTCTGCCTGATTATTGTGCTTCTTTTACAATAAATCCTTTAGATTTTTGGGGAGCCTCCAGAGTTGTGCATTGTGAGTCCATTTTCTGTTTGTACATTTGTGATAACTATTGGAAAGTAAAGTTTATTTCCAGTACATATTAAGACAAAGTTTAAGCTGACCAAACTGCTGTCCAAAAAAGACATTAAAATATAAAGTAAAAATAAAAATAGGGACAAGTACAATAAAAACCTGAATTAGTGGGCCAAAAAGGCTGTTGAATAAAAATGTTTCTAAACCATCTGATAAATGTGTATGCCTGTAAACTCATAAATAGTTTGGACTCAATGAACTGGGTAACAGATTTTGTAAAATAAAAACATATTTTTATCATGTTATTATTTAGTCATTCCATGCCGACTCACCTAGGTCCTCCCAGTTGAGGTCATGGATTTTCTTGAAATAAATCATGCAAAAACTGCTACCTAAACCATGGAACCTTGCAAAATCCAGAGCTCTACTCAAAATCCTTTTTGAGTTATGAATTTTTGAAAATGGGCCCTTGGTGTTAAATTTGATAACTTCAGTGATTCTTTTACTGCCACAGGTCTTCCTAAAATTAGCTTTGTGCTGGAAAATCCACTTTTTTAGGACATTTTAACAGTATTTTTTTTCAGGAAGGATTCTTTTGATTTGTGTAATAGATGATTCATCTTGCTCCATGTGTCTGGACGAGATAATATTTCCAAAGTTCAATAACATTAATGTAATTAGCAAAACAATAAAGCAAGTCTGGCCTTATCCCACCTGATATACGTTCAGGGAGATTATTACAGAATGGATTGTGACATACTATGAGGTATATAAGAGAGTGCAACATTGCACTCTCTTATATACCTCATAGTATGTCACTTTATTGTTTTGCTAATTACATTAATGCTACAAGATGATGAATTTACAAAATGTTATATCTTTTCAAGAAAACCAATGACCTCAACTGGGAGGCCCTAGGTGAGTTGGCATGGAATGACTGCAGAGCCCAATGTTAGGTCTTTACCTTATTTGCCTTTATTTACCTATTTACTTAAAATCACCCAAATAATAGCTGAATTATCAGTTTGTTATGAAAGAATTGAACAATTAACTGTGTACTTGTGGGCTTTTTTTCAGAAATTGTTGTTTAGTGAAAGTAGGTTTATGGGCTTACACAAATTCAATTTAGATTTTCTAAGGTCTGAACTTATTTATAGATCTCTTCCATTTGGTTAATATGTGTATTTAGTGAAGCCAACTTTATGTCTAGTTATTAAGAAAAATATCTGTACTTAAAGTGTTTAAGTGTATAAGTGTGGCACCGCAGAACACAGAGTTATTCATACAGCACATTACCCTTGTGAGCGTCACTCCCACCACATTTTGAGCAAGAGAAAGCTCTGTGATCACTGAAGCTTTGCTTCTGGAGGATCCCAATTTAAAACTTGTCAGTCGCGCTCCTTGCTGACCCTGATCATTCAAACGCTTTAAAGTCCTCCTTTAACTGTCTGACACTGAAAATCTCACCAAATTATTGTGGTTGTTTGTGACTTTGTCATTTGTTTTAAATGAACTTTGGCTTACTAAACATAAGTATTCTACAGCCTCTTTCCATTGAATTATATATTTGTTTAAGTCCAGATGGTTTTGCTGTGATCTGGTCTTGAAAGGGAAGTAGCTCAGTGCAGTGTGTTAATCTAATGTAGGCCTTGGCATGGCCAAACACATTGTTTAATTGTGTGTGTGTGTATGTGTGTGTGTGCGTGTGTGAAAACTAGTATATTTTTAGGATGTAACCTGCACATAAAACGTGCAGGTTACATCCTAAAAATATACTAGATACAATTTTAACATCTAAATGTTTTTACTGTCCACGATAATATTGTACAATTTTTTTTATAAACCACTATTCTGATACCATCAAAACATTTTATAAGGACAGATATCTGTTATTCATTCATGAATCATCACAAAAATGTAACTAAGATATTTGTAATTTTGACTGGAAAGCATAAAACTCTTTTTGCCATGTGGAACCTCTGAAGATATCTACAATTCTGTTTTCATTTTAATAATATAACTTCAATTCGAATTAAAAAAGAGAGAGATAAGAAAAAGACGTTTCCAATTAACCTCTGAGATAACTTACTTTTTTTTTTTTTAATGAATCAGTATTAGTATGTGATGCTGTAGAGACTTGACAAGTATCAAAATGTCCTTCTAAGTCAGTCGAGTGTCATTTAATTTTACTGTTCTCAGATATCTAAAATCACAGTTTTAAAAGTGTAAGCTAACTGAATGCCATCAGCATGTGACAATTGCATAGTCTATGAGTAGATGCTGTTTGTCATATCGTTCTTACATAAATAGTTTATTTATTTTACATTGCTCATAAAGTCACATTCAAGAGGTGAACTCATACTGCAGTGTTTTGTTTTATTGTAACACTATGTAGTTCAGTACTTGTGTTCAGGTTCAACAGCATTTTTTAAAACCTGAATAGAGTTTTTGATAATTATGTACATATCAGATCTAAGTCGTCTTTATAGATTTTTCACAAAATCTAATATAGATAGAGAGATTAGATCAGATGGTTTTAGCTTACTCAGTCTGAATTTTAGATGTCAGCTGGGTCAATAATGGCACCAGCTAAGGGACCCAAACTCGGCTCAGTCCACTGCTGCTATAGCTGAACTTGGTCTGATATCATCAGGAGTTTATATTGGCTGACTTCGAATAGATACTGATGTACAACTGACATTAATGTGTTTGTAACTTTTCTCTACTCGTGCTACAGCTACACTGTTCAAGTATTTTAGCAGCATTCATTTCATTACAGTGGCTACAGTTTACCAAAAGTGACATGTTCTTGCTTTAACAGAGTGATTGTAATTTTAGACCCTTATAGGGAAAATTTGTTGTGGACTTTTTCTGTGTCAAAGTGGACCACAATCTTTCCTTCACCTTAATTTAGAGCTTCCAGGATCTAGATACAACTATAACTACATTTGGTAAAGCTGTAGTTACTACAAGTGGATAAGGTAATGCAACATTGGGTGATTTGGTGGAAAGCCAGTCTGATGTTAGAACTAATGTTTTTTTTTGCAACTTGACCAATAATTAAATTAATGCCATTTCTTATTATGCTCATTCAATAAGTAATCCAGTTACAATTACTTTTCTTCCGAATGTATTTACTATTGCAATTTATTTGTATATCAACATTTTGGGGACTGGGTTGTGCAGGAAATGTTTGTATCTGGTATGGATGGCTGTGTTGGGTCCCAGTCTGTTCCAGCCGGCTGAACAGAGCTGAGGGGCCGGCTGAGGAATGTCCTGGTGACCCTACACACAGGAGACACAAACAGAAGCCAAAAGGGCCACAGGGGGTGGGGATGGGACAACAGGGTTCAGGCATATGTGTGTGTGCATATGTGTGTCCATGCATAACAGTGTGAATTTGTGAGAGAGAAAGTGCATGTTTGTGTGCATGCAAATGTTTGACCATGCATATCGGTGTGTAAAGGGCTAGAAGGAATACGGGAGAGGAGGCTGGGAGTGAAAAAGAGAGAGGCAGTGTGTATGGGGGTCTGGGGGTCAGCACTTGCACCCTTTGCCATTGTCTCCCTCCCTGACCAATATAAAAGCATCATAACCCTTTGAGCCCAGACATATTTAGAAACCAGATAAAAGCACTTTTTACAAACTAGATACACGTCAGGCACAAAGCCCGGGGTCAAGCGCAACAAATTAACAACCCTCTTTCTGATGGGAGGTGGGGGTGGGGGGTGATGGGCAAAGCTAAACCGCCCCTGGAGTCCAGAGCCAAATGCCTCCACATTCCCAGAGCAGGGATGTGGGCTGTTCTCTTGCATTCATGTGTAATTGGTCCAAAGGGCAAAGGCTGAGATAAATACTGACTTACTTTTTTGTTTGTATTATGTTCTCCTAATAGAAGACTTGTCTACCCTAACTCTAACAAAACTCAAGACAGCCATTATGAAGAAAACAATTTAATTCATTTGTCACTCACTGTCAAAAGCCCCATCACAGCTTGGTTCCACACACTGAAACCTCATCCTTTTAACATTTTTTGCTGTTTGGCAGGCTTTAACATTTAGCAAATATATGGCATACAATTATTAAAAGATGTGATTCAGGCACAAAGCAGTTGTACTGTTGTTTGGCTCAAAACCTGGAATTCATGATCAAAAAATGACATCTAAGACTATGACCACAGGATAAAACTAAAGAATGAACAGGTTGTTGTTGTTTTGTTTTGTTTTGTTTTTCATTTACCCTTTCTCTTTCAGTGTTCCATGTCATGTTGGCACAGTTAGTTAATTGGTTTAATTAAGTAGTCACAAAATTAGCATAAAAATGTATTTTAATTCATTGTCATTTATTATGTATCAAGCAAAAAATGGCTAACTATTTTCCCTCTGCTTTTTCTGCATTCCATTATTACATTACATTACATTAAATCTCCTTGGGTTTTGGACTGTTGATCACAAAAGTCGAGCAATTAGCCACTTTAAAAATTGTGAAATTCATAAACAAAATAAACCTGATTTTAATTATTTCATCAGCCAACCAGGAGTTATGTAAATAGTCATTAGTTAGTCCTACACAATTTTCTCATCTTTTTCTTGAACTGTTAATTATCTTATTTCAGTTGAGCCCTAGCTGAGCTTGGTTTTATTTGACAAGATTCTATATAAAACATTTGAGGTGAATTTCATTTGTGCATTAAAACACAGAAAATTGTAAATTGACAGGCTGAACAGCACTGAGTCTCTCCAGAAAGTGCCCTTGTCGCAAATCCATTTGTTCTGTTTTGTCCTAACAATTCTTTTCATATTTTTTCTTTTGTGCACAACTATAGTCGTGGTTACAAATATTGCAGTTGGCAGGAGCTAAAGTTGTGATTGAAATGTGTGAGTATTTAATGTGCTGAATCTGATTACAGTAAAAAATACAAAAACATCCAACAAACTTGGCCTCTATTCACCCAGGGTTGCATATACAGTTCACATGTTCAACAGAGCAGCATTTGGTGGGAAAAAAATGTTTGATGAGATACACAACTGAAAGGTAATTCTTGGCTTACACTACCCGTTGCCATATATGAATTTAAGTTGTAATGTTGTTATATTGTGGACCTTTTCTTTTGATAAATGCCTTGTAAACCTCTTAACATACCTGCGTCCTTCATTGAGGTCCTACTCCAGTATAATACAATACAATTTACACTATGTTTTGCATGTAATGTAATCATTTAGTTGAATGCTCACAGCAAAGAGATCCTGGGAATTTCTGTGTGCAGTTTGGAAGTCGTCTCCTTATCTAGATCAGTTTCTTGTTTTTCCTCTCTCAGTTCAAAGACATGCAGGTTAGATTAACTGGCAACTGTAAAATGACTGTTTAAGGCAAACGTGACGGGCTCTCCAAGTCATTCCTACCACAGAGTGGCAATCTCTCTCAGAATAGATGATTGTTGCACTTCCTGTCACATAGCTGAATTTATTGTGTCTTTTTGTATGACTGTATCTGAGCCCTTTTAATTGCACGACTGTTTAAGATTATTTATTAAAACTTACTAACAAATAATCAATTTTCTATTTATTATACATTGGACCTCAGCCATAACCTTACAAGCACTGACAGGTGAAATGTATAACATTGATCATCTTGATATAATACAGTCTTCTGCTGGTAGACCATGGGTCTTGGCATTTATGTGGGTGTTACTTTGGCATGTACCACCCACCAAACTGTTCAAAAATCAACCTTAAGATGTAAGCTGTTATTTGTCTTCTGGGACGGTTGCAGAGCTTCTGGATTATAGTGGAATTACATACAAGCAATTGACATATAATTTCTCATAGTTCAAAGTAATATGTATTGATGAAACACTTACTATTGATGGTACAATTCTAATTCAGGTAGAGCCCTAGCAGTTATATTGTGTATCATTTTTATACTGAGACTTTGGAAAGTCACCCAACAGTTTAATTTCGAGATTAATATTTTAAAAGCTGCTTAAACTCCTACAATGTGTATATAGGTAAATGCATGTACTTAGGGTTTGTGGGTCGTATGTTGGTGGTGTTCTTGGGAAAGTATGGTGCCCAGTGTGCGGTCTGCGTGTTGATTTCGAGCTAACAATGTTCTTACTGTTGAACACAAGTCCCAGCAGGGATACACACGCCTTACGCTTTGTGTGTGTGGTGTTGGTACCCATGTCTTTGCTTTAGCTTGTATGAATGAGTGTGTGTTTGCACGCATGAAAAAGTGTTGTTAATGTGTTTCTCCATACCTGCAAATTGCGCTGTGTGCGTGCGTGCGTGCGTGCGTGCGTGTGTGTATGTTGGATAGCTGGGTTCCCACTCAGTTAGCTTGTGTGACCCTGCCACACAGGCCTTTAGATAATAGAGCCAGCTGATGAGGTTACCCAAACGGCAGCAGAGGCCCAGCATGCTGCTAATGATGAGAGGTGGAGTGAGGGGCAGAGAGGGTGACTCTATTTAGTCAGAGATATGACTCCATGTGTGTGTGTGCGTGTCTGTGTGGTGTGCGTGTGTCTGTGCCCGTGTGTATGTCTGTGTGTGTGTCTGTGTGTGTGTCTGTGTGTGTTTAAGGGGGACACCTGCCCCACATTAGGCGAGAGAGGCTCTGACCTTAGCAGCTATAATATCACTGCAAGCTCTGACCCCACATCAGGCCTGGTTGGCACTTCATAGAGGTGACGGGGGAGTCGTTCTTTTATTGTATGGATGGTTCCTCCACCCTTCCTCTGGCAGCGCTACGGCCCAGTGAGGGGTGAGTAATGTGAGTAATGGAGAGTAATAGGGTCCAGATAGTGAGTGTGACCGTAACCCTATTGTATCTTGTGTCAGCAGGGTCAGAGGTCGCTCACTGCGCATACTGGGCCCTGCCCCGCCCGACCCATTTGGACCATAAATGAGTTTACCCAACACTAATTACTGGGGGCCTTCCAATGGGCCGCGTTACCTAACGAGTCTGACAGCTGTCTCTATACCTCACTTAGGTGTCCTCACCCCCCACCACTACAACCCTGAGCCCTAGGTTTCTTCCTAGGTATCACAAAGTCTTATCAGTTACTGGTGGCATAGAGGTTTAAGGTCCTGACCATGATCTGCAATGTCCATGTAACTGCTAGGGATCTTTATTGGTTGTAATTACCTAAATCACTGCCTCAAACAACAATAATACCTGCAGAAAGGTACAGGCAGAGAGAGCACAGAGGAAAAACACAAAAATGAGAGAGAAAATACAAAGTTAAAGACATGCAATGGTGGTGTATACACTGATCAGCTACAACTTTTAAACCACCTGCCCGACAGTTTGTAGGTCCCCCTCAGAACAATAAAACAGCTTGGACCTGGTAGAGCATGGACACAGGACCTCTCAAGATGTCCTATGGTGTCTACCAGGATGTTGGCAGTGGATCGTTTAGCAGGGGGGTCGCGAAAGTTAGACATTTTCCTATAGTCGGCTAGATCTATATTGCCTCCGCATTTTTTTTCAACAAATTTAAATAGAGATATAGAATAGGTAGATAGCTGTGGCAGATAGCTGTGGGTCTTTGGTCATTTACACACAGCAATGAAAGGAAATTGCAGGTTAGCTCGGCTTTCTAAGCAAATTAAATCATGTCTAAACACAGCACACATACATCTGGCCGACGTTGGCACATGAATAAAGTTACATTGGCAAGACGTATCACGGAGAACGTTTTGCTCATTGGGAAGAGGTCTCAGAGACGTTATCGGACACCCGGATAACGGCGGCTGTCCGACAACGGATAAAAGCTTCCATTATCGGACTCCTCTCTGTCCTCACACTGATGCATAGCAGACAACAACAACCTGCTGGGAGAGTCACACTATGCTATTATTATTTCTCCTCCTTCCTCTCAGGCCTTGTCCACACGTAGCCGGGTATCTCACAAAACGAAGATATTTTTCTACGTTTTGTCCTGTCATCCACACGAAAACGCAGATTCACGACAACTAAACTAAACGAGTTCGGTAAAGTTGGAACTGCAGATTCCCGCTAAAAAGGGGTGGAGCTACGAACGTAAAGTGCAGTGTTGTAAACAATAATCATGACATTGACGACAGTCAGGTAGGTATTTACGTCACATGGAGTAGGACGTACAGCTTATAATACCAATACATATGAAAACAAATGTGCCATAGAAAAAAGGCAATATGGTAGTATATTAATGTCATATAGAATAAACAAGAGTAAACAAACATTTAAATGAGAGCACTAAACTTAACATGCTGCATTTCAGCACTCAGAACCCAAGAGTCTGACCTGTTTGGGTGGATACAGTCCCTGTTTGAAACAGACGGAGGATTCCAGAACAGAAACAACTGGAGGTAAAGCTGATCTGCTTCTAAGCCTGCTTCCTGTTTGTTTTTCACAATCAATGCAAAAGTCTAACTTGTTTTGATGTCTGAACAGAGAACCAAAACAAGTTAATAGCTAAGAAGACATGATGAATGTTTTTGAGATACTGCAAAAGTCTATACTAAGGTTCAGATTAAGTTCTTTTCCACCTCTGGGCTACTACAAATTGTAGATACTGACCAGAGAACCAAGACTTTGTTTTTCACTCAGTGTGCTGTTCTCACCATCCTGAGTAACAAGGTGCACTTGAACTCTGGCACCAGACTCTGAAGAAGAGTATGTCGAGAAAATTCTGTCATGACAGAGATACAAAATACAAAATACAAAGTAGGAGTTTCTTGGGCTCATCCTGACTGCAGTGGCGTGCACAGACATTTTGGGGGGGCAGGTGCTCAGTGAAAAATAAGGGCACTTTGTGCGGCTGCCTCATTATAGCAGTGTGAGATGGGGAAAAAAATGTTACAGTCATGTGTTGAATGAAATGAAAGTAATCAGACTCAGCAGAATGTAACTGACTGTCATGGCCAAACTTCAACTCCCCACATAGCTACTTCTTTTGCAGACAAAGTTTAAGAGGCTATTTGTCATTGTTAAAGATT
>OMNN01091250.1:0-13849 GCA_900302755.1 Chromis chromis | reverse complement strand
CACATGGCAAAAACATCAAACAATCAGGAACATCTTGAGGAACATGACAATGGCCCAAGATGTTGATTTGACCTCCAAACTTCCTAGACCCCATTCTGATGAAGCATCAACAGGATGCAGTGGAACAAGTTGGATTGACAGAGGCCCCACTGCACAACCCAGAGTACCCAAAGGATCCACTGCCACCGTCCTGGTGCCAGACCCCATAGGACACCATGAGAGGTCCTCTTGTTTATGCCCAATGGTTCAGAGCATTTTTGACCACATAAGGGGGACCAACACAATATCAGGCAGGTGGTAATAATGTTAAGCCTGATCGGTGTATAAGGGCCCAGTTTTTTGACACAATTTCCAATTTTTATCTGTTTTTTGCGCTAAGCCTTTATGCAATTCAATACAACGGAACTGCTCTTCAACTAACTCTACTGTTTTTCTTGTCCTCTCTCCAGAGAGACACAGTAATCTCCTTCGGCAATCAGAGCGTGGCGCTCTCAGATGCACCTCTGATTGCTCACCGCTGCGATTACGTGTTCGAGGTGGACGGAGACAACGTGCTGGAGAAACCTATGGCCTGCTACAACCTCTGCCAAGTCTGAGATTCTTTTAAATGCTGGACATTATGGTATACTGCCTTCTACCACACGTCGATTCACCTCCAAATGCACAACCTGAGGCTCAAAAGTTCAGTTGAACTCATGTCTGGTTTCTGTCTGAAGAAAGAGTACATTGTGGCATGGCATTGTGGAGCTGCTCACATGTATTTTTCCTGTGCCATGCAGAAAACAGAAACCCATTTGATACTGTGTCTGCACTCACTTTGACTGGATGACAGTGGATGTAATGAAATGCATTGAGTTTCACATTTAACCTAAATCTTAAAACATGCGTTAGTGTCGAATTCCACGTGCACACTTGATGATGTGTTGCAGCAACATGCATTAGATGGAGATTAATGTTTAACGGTAGGCCTGTCCTAAAGACGTTTGCTGGCAGGTTTGACCTCAAGGTTTTGAGTTGCCTTAACATGATCTCAGTTTTGACAATAAAGCTGTGAACTTGAAAGACTTGAAAGTTAACAAAACTGATAGACACGGAGCAAAAGAACAGGAACAGGTCTTTATGGATAGATAATAAGGCGACATTAACAAAAATAAATAAATACTGACATACTCCAAGCACACAGAAACCACATTAAGGCGACCATTTGTGTTTTTATACCTATGCTTTTAATTTTGTGTTCATGTTTTGTAATAAAAACCTGCGTCACTATGGACGTCTGAGTGAGTGATTTTTTATTATTTTCAGGCATTGTCATCTTTTCATGCACTGGTCAATTTTGCGATTTCGGGCTGTTCTTTCTTTCAGACAAGAGAAAAGAAAATAGTTTTATTCTAATATGTATTCTGAATGTTTTTACTGAGAAGTTTGTTCATATATAAGTCATACTTTATTCATTTTATAACATTTTATAGCTTAAAAATGAGGCAAAATGTATTTGTTTCCTGGCTATATTTTCTTAATTATGGATTGATTAAAAAAGAAATATCCAAAATCTTCTATATGTTAAAAGATTTGATTCTAATATGTCAACAAATGCAACAAGAATCTTAAGCCTTATTTAATCAAATTTGCTCTGGAAATATCTGATAATTAGCATATATTTAGATGGACAATACCTATATAGCATCAAAAACAAAACTTGTAATACAAATCTTCTAAACTGAGGCAGTTTCATGTTGATGTTACTCTGTTCACCTGCAGTGTTTCCTCTTAATAACTATTAATGCAAAAATACTGTTTGGGTTTTTTTAAACTTCAGGGCCTGTTAAGATTTGGCTCAGCAGTGTAGGGATTTTTGGAAATACTGTTAGGCTTTGGTTAAAGGAACAAATCCATTGATCTACACATTTGCTTTTAAGAGGGAAATAATCATACACATGGGGAAAGTGTTCCGTTTTTACAGCACCAAGTGGTAGACATTATATTTAATCAGAACTGACCACATCTGCTGAAATAAAGAAGCAAACCACGTTTCAAAACCCCTTGCAGGATTACCGCTGCACCTCTTGGTGGCTGTGCTTGTTGAGATAAAGCATATCATCCAATAAGAGGTGAGTTGGAGGTCGATCCCTGACTCCCTCGCACACCTGAGCCTGTGCCGTCTCTGCGTGACTCTGAGCTTTAAAAATAAAATGTACATGCATCAGGAACGCATTCTTCTACAGGATGCCTTCTGTGGAAGCGCAAAAGGCTAATGCTTCACATTACCAAACTTTGCTGTCCTCTGGCTGCATTACTTGTCAAAAATGCCAAACAGATAAACACTGCTGTTGAGATTTTTTAAAGCTTTTTAAGCAGCCATTTAAGTCCAGGCTGGTTCAGGCCATCTTATTGATAGCAGTGGAAAACATGTCTACAATTGTATTTTTATACTTATTTAGGTAAACACACCTTTTGTTGGAGGTTGCAACATATTAAGTGTAAAGTCAACAGCAAAGACATTCAGCGTTCAGCGTCGATGATGATGAAGATGCTGCAGGGGAAAAGATGCCAGCATGTCGCCCCCAACTGGTGTCAGAAGGAAATGTCAGGGGCCTGCATGGGCGTTCAGAAGGTGAATAAAATATTAATAGTGATTCGAATAACCTCAATATTTGGTCTTATTTCTCACAGGCTGCATCGGATAAGACTGGCACACATTGGTGAATGTAAGATTGCATCAGCTATGACGAAAAGGCTGCAAGAGTTGCAATCATTATTGGTTGAGTGCGATAATTTTTTACAATATAAAATGATAAACTGAGGCAACATGAGGGCTTCCGATAGTATTTAAGCTATAAATGTTGCTGGAAAAGTACTTTATAAAGGTTGTAAATGCTCTTACACCCTGTCAAATATTAGTCAGCTTTGTCATAACTGTTAATAAACATAATTCTATACTAATATTTTTAACGCTAGGTATTAATGTCATCGCAAAATAGGCTTAAAAGACGATAAACACTAGTGTATAATGTGTGATCAAACATCTTCCTTTAGTCATGACATAAATTCTACTGGGGAGTAAAATAGAAAATATAATCAACTTATAACACATGTAACACACTAAACATGTTTTAAAAAAAGTCCCGCTGCACATGCAGATAATCATACGTTCAGCCCTTATCATAAAACCCACCTACAATAAATCCACAATAAGCTTCTGAAGACACATTTCATTTTTTTTTCAATTCTGAAAAGCCACCATGTTTTTATTGAAATGATCAGATGTTAGAAGACATTTAATGGACTTCAACTTAGTGTCAAGTGTTCAAAAACCAAGAAAACAAAAAGAAAATCCATTAAAAACACTCCAATAAGTATCAAGTACGACCGCATACACTGTCAAATAAATAATTGTGCCTCCTCCGATGTAAAATACACTATTTCCACTTATAAATTAAGGCGGAATGCAGTTTATTGTGACTGCCCCTAAAACAAACGTACTTGCATTTTTCATGCAACTTTAACAACTTTTAACTAGACTGCTGAAAAAACTAAGCAGTAACATATGTCAGTAGAAAAGAAAAGGAAAAAGAAAATTATAAAAAAAAAAAGATGACAGTCCAAGACTATTAACAAATTTCTATTACCTGCTTTGAGCAAGTTGTGAAATATTGCACAAAGTTAAGGATTGTGACACAAAAATAACATGGAAATACTAAGTCGAAATGCACTTTTAAGACCAAACTCTGAAGCTTGTGATGGGAGCAATCCTCCAAGACAGTTTAAATATGAAGGTGAATTATTGCTGGAGGGGGGAAAATACAGTTTTCAAAGTGAATCTTAAAAAGTGTGAACATGTTCTGTTCCTAAGAATCTATTTGGAGCTCTATTACCAAGTGTTCTGTTCAATATCTGCCGAGCTGAAACCAAAACAATGACGATGCTCCACCTTTCGCCACCTTAGACTGCGAACCAGATTCTTCACAATAAGATGAGCAGTGAGGTGCCAAAGACCTTTTCTTAAATGGATGATCGAAGTAGTGTTTAACTGAGCAGCTAAACAAAGCCAAGTCCTCGCTAGTTTCAAGTAATCTCCATTAGACAAGGATCCAAGCAGTGGGTTTGGGACTAAAAGCATGAATAATGTGTACCTATTCGTCATGTTAAAATATGAAACATCGCTAATGCACAATAAATTTGTCTTCACTTAAGATAACTACACTGAAGAGCCAACGATTTACTCTGCGTGTACGTCGCCCTCCACGAACATCCAGGTATTAAAAGGTAATTTACAGTCAGATGTCAAATAATAAACCTGACATTAAATTTGAAACTGCGGAAAATACAACTGTACAACCAGTGGTGCCAACATAATACTTCAGTTTGCAAATTGGGTTGCTCTTCAGTGGTTTAAACTTGTTCAGCCATCTCTGAAATGTGAGCTTTCCTCTAAGTGTCTGTGCACAGTTTAAGTAACTCTACATTGGTCCATATGTTGTTAACCTGTCAAATTCTAAGCCTCTCTCAGAAGTTAAAAAACTTCCAATAGAGACACAGCCTGTTTTCGCTCGACCAGGAATCTTTCTTCAGCACTGCAGGTTTCAGAAAAATAACAGAACAAAACTCCAAAAACCAAATCTAAACAGGTAAAGAAAAAAAGAAAACCAAACAAAACTTTCAGCAAAAGAAAATAAAATTTAATGGTTTTACGTTCAAAGTGAAACAACCAAAACAAAAGAAAGGAAGAAAATAAAGCAAATCTAAGCTGAAATCAACAACAAAAGGCCATTAATTTCTCTCCAAACTTGAGATAAGCACTCATTAAAACAAGTTTGTAACTTACACTGTAACAAATAAAAATGGATGCTTCTACAAAGGAAATAAAATCCAAACGAAAAGAAAACAAATGAACTCAAAATGAAAGAAATAAAATTAAACAGATCGGCAAACAGCCAAAGTGATGTTGCTCTCAGTATGTATCAGATATAACCTTAGTACCTCTTCAAAAACAAGAAATCCAAAAAGGTCTAAATTTGCCTTGTAAAGAAAAACTCTTCTGAGGGTTATAGGATGAAATCTCTCCCTGCCTTTGGTCCATCTTAATTTCTTACTCACTCACTGGGCTATATTTTTAACAGGACTCTCCTGAAATACAACTTATAATAAAAAGACACTTGACATCGGGATAACAAAACAAAACAACATTCCCCTCCAGAGCGTTTAAAACTGTTAAACCTGGTCAGAGGGCGAGCAAAAGATTAACATCAAAAAGACTGATATTCATAGCAACCTAAAACAGATTGTTTAAAAGTGCTTTGCTCTTAGATTGAAACAGCGAGTGGTACTGAAAGGTCTGCGTCTGCTGGATGATAATTTAAGGCATCTATTTCTACTTATGACGAGGATCCAGGACAGAGCACTGCTTTTCCAAACTGAAACAACCACTGGCTTCTGAAAAATATTGTTCTTCCCCGTTTTTACTAAATAAATTATCCACTAAAATGTTAACACTTGGGGAACACTTTGTAGGGCTTTTCTAACGCTCTGTATTTTCAGAGCACTGCTAAGAAACCAATTACTTGCCTCTTTTTTTTTTCTAGCCCCCACACATGCAACACATACAAACAGTATTTTATCTTTTTGAGATCATTTCCAATTATACTGGGGGTGATTTCTTTCTATCACTCCCCCCCAAAAATTAAAACTGTCCTCAAGCCCCAAGCGAGAGTATAATGATGGGAAAAAAAGAACCTGGACACTCTTTTAGACAAGTACAAAGGTGCAGAAGAGTGAACTACTCATTGGAACTTTGAATATGCTAAAACCCAAATTGGTGTGCCAGACTTTGCAAACTCAAACTTCATCTTTTCCGCAACAAAAACCTGGCACAGGTTTATTTCCCGCTCTCCTCTACACCCGATTGTCCAGATTATTCTACTTGTGGCCCTTGCTGGTCTTAAAGGACACTTGCAGTATCTTGTCTCCGAGCCGGTAGCCGTTCAGGCTGGCGATGGCCATGGCCGCCTCCTCGTAGTTTGTCATGGTAACGAAGCCGAAGCCCTTGCACTTGTTGGTGTTGAAGTCTCGGATCACCTTGACGTTGGTGACGGCGCCGAAGGGACCGAACATTTGCCACAGGATGCTCTCGTCTGCGTCCTGGCCCAGGTTGTAGATGAAGATGCACCAGCCAGAGGTGGAGTTTCCTGGGACGCTGACGCCTCCCATGCTGCCCATGTGATCAACACCCATAGGTGAAAACCTGAAAGTGAGAATGTTTCGTGTAATTGCTGCAACTGAGAATCATTTTTATTATTGATTAATCTGTCAGTTATTCTCTCAATTCATTTTTGATTCAGTTTGATTCATAAAATGTCAGGAAACAGTAAAAAATTTGTCCAATAGAATTTCCTAAAACATAAAGTCGACCTAAAATATTTGAGCATCACTTTAGTTGACTATTTTTCTGTTCTTTATTGACTAAATATTTCAGCTTTAGTTAATTTACCTCTGTGATTTGTAATAAAACTCAAGATTCAAAGATTGTATTTAAATATTCACACATTGTCTCACCTAAAGCGCTGTGCCTGGTGGTGCAAGGGTCCTCCAAAGCGTCTGGACTGGTTGTGGTAGAGCTGAGAGATGAGCTGCGTGTTCTTCGCCTGGTTCGGGTTGGCAGCAAATTTCACTGTGATCGGCTCAGAGGCTCCCGGGGGCTTTTGGCCATTCAGGTTTTTGACAGCTTCCTCGGCCTCGGCCCGCTTGTCAAACCGAATAAAAGCCACCCCACGGGACACACCTGGGTACGAGAGATCAGCTGGTGACTGTCCATCTTAACACAAGCAACAGAACAATGTTTAAAAGATGAACATAGCTGTGCTTTGTTGGCTGTTTGAATTAATTCGTAACACCAAAATGTGCCAGAGAATTTGTGAAAAGTAAGGAAGTCATTCACCTGTCGTACCTGTGGCCTGGTCCGCAAGTACCCGGGAATTAATGATGCGGCCATAACGTGAAAACATGTCCTCCACATCCTTCTGGGTCATGGACTTGGGCAGGCCGCTGATATACAGGTTAGCATCCTTTATTGTATCCGAGCTGGGCCGTGCATATGAAACCTAGCAACAGGAAGCAACAATCGTGTGATTAAAACACTTCAGATATACACAAACAAAAAGAAAATACCAAAATGAACTATCAGAAGTAAAACTAGAACATCTAAATATGTTTTTGGATTTACAAAAGCAGTTATATTAGGTGTTTTACAATCAACTCATTGATCTGAAAGGTTCTGTCTATTACTTAAAAACATTGTGGATTCAATAAAAGAAAACTAAATAAAATAACCTGTTAAGACAACTGTTACCTAAGTAGTTTTAGACATTAAGTCTTTGGTCTGAGCAAAAATGAATGGAGTCAGAAGCACAAAAGAACATTACAGCAACAAAAAAATGAAATCAAACTGATCAAAAAAGTACTTTTTGGGGAATTAAATACATGAAATAAACTGAATCTGACAGAATGTGTCAAATAAAATAAAGAAAAATAAAGTCAAAATCAACAGACATGTCAGATAGGGCATTAAGTGAGCTGTAAAAGCAGTATCACTTCTTCGGGCTGACATGTACTAGCTAGTTAGCGGACAGCACAGGAGCCACAGGAGAGTTATATGACATGACATCTTTGCTTTGAGAATTGTAGAACACCTTATTGCACGTTACCTTGATAGTTTTGGACTGTAGCCTTAGTCCATTCAGTGTACTGATAGCTCTGTCTGCATCACTAGGGTTAAGATAGTTAACAAATCCGTACCCTAAACTGTGGCCTAGAGAAAAAAAAAGGAAAACAATAAAATAAAACAAAAAAACGTTGTATAGTTCAAAAAAATCTGCAAACAAATAAATATTAAAAACAAAAACAAATCTTAACATTGCATGCTAGGCTAAAACAAACAAACAAAGAAACTGTCTACAGTTAAACAGGGTTGGACTGGTTGGAGTAAAATCTATGGTGGTCAAAAACGTTGAGCAAACTACTACCAAACTCAAATCGATCTGGGATATTTTTCAAATAAAAATTACATTACAGAAACACTGGGGACAGAGGAGCCAGAAAACAGGCCGTTAGTACACAGCCTGCCAATTAACACAAAGTAATTTGATAAAAAGTGAAAGGCCAAACAATTATCTAAGTCATGAAGCTGAACCACCACTGGCACATTCAGATGCTGTTGTCACACCTTGTATGTTTTTGCTATATCTGTAACAGGAATCCCTTTCTATTTAAACCTAAATCTTGTGTTTAAAGCGTCGATCTGGTCTGTCACATGTCTTATTGCTTCACAGCTGGGCATACCTGCGACTTTGTCTCGTATCAGCTTGGCAGACTCCACCTCTCCGATGCTGCTGAAGAGGCTCCGCAGCTCATCCTGCGACATGCTCTGAGGCAGGTAGTTTACTATCAGGTTGGTCTTGGCGTCTTTCCCTTCGTCCCCTCCCATGTGGTCTTCGTAACCGTTCGACATGTCATACACCTCCTGCAGGTCGGCCAGGTGGGCCGAAAAAACACAGAGCGAGGTAAGTACGCTGGGTACACAAAGCTACAGCTGAAACAAAGAACTGGTTAATCAATTACAACTGACAGAAAGCAGATTGGCAACTATTTTGATTGCATGCCCCTGCCTTTAAACCAAGACACTCTGTTGCTTTACATTTTGACAGGACAAATGATGCAGAACAAGGAAATTCTAATGTGCATATTCCACTTTTTTTTTATTAAACTATGGGTAAAAATTATAAAATGCTTCAGCAAAAAATATGTGACAAAAACCACCAAGACACACTATCATTAATACAGTACATGTTTCACTAACCTTGCCTCTACCCCACCACCTCAAACAATCCCCACTGCATAAATGACACAGAAACTGGAGCACAGAGACTGAAAAAATATGTAACGCTTTTTCCTATTTCTAGTAGAACATGTTTGTGGTTAAGCTCTTCTGCATTAAGCCAATTCATGAAAAACACGTCGCTTGAGGGATTAAACTTGGTTCCTGCACAAAAAGGTTACAACTCCAGATGTAGTTCTTCAAAAAGGTTCAGGAACAGGCGTTTAATTTTAGGGCTGACTGCCACTAACTAGCAAAACAGACACTGCAACTACTGCAACGTATGTACCATTTAATTCATAAAAGAATAAGTACTATAGTAATATATAGTAAAAAAAAAAAACAAGTTAGATTTTGATGTCTGCTTCCTGACTTAAAAAAACAGAAAAGAGAGGGAGTGTGTGTGAATGAAATAAGAAAGGAGGAGCTGCAATGAGAGAATTTTTTTTCCATCCCATGTATACCTATTTTTCACTCTCTACTTCCAACACAAACATCAGTCACACCAGAATGAATAGAAAAAACAACAGATGACCGCGTTACTGTTTCCTCAGGTTTGAGAATTTTTTTAAACCATCAACCACCTAATTTGATTTTCCTGTCACCTAGTTTGCCCTGCCACGTCCTTCAAATGCAGTGAAAACAGTATCCTGCATAAGAAACTTTAGTTGCTAATTTACCTCCCTTACTTTTATGGTTTCTGGAACTTTTTATTACCTAGAGTGTCCATACAGTGTAATTACAGTTCTCAAAAGAAGAGCAGAGGATAAAGTCATAGAGGCACATAATTATAACTAATTATATTACATAAGCATGTGACTGGATTTAAACTGCAAACTGGTCTCAAAGCAGTGGTTTACACAAGGCCAGCATGAAATTTAAACAATGCGATATAAAGTAGGTAAGCACCTCTTTCATCCCCATGATTATCTCAATCACGTGTCAGTGTGCGGTGTACTCTGCAAACACGTTTAAAGCCTCTAAGATTAGTTCAAATAACAATGCAAAGCGCCTGATGTGAAAATTGTTTTTAAAAACTTGCTTCCGCTATCTGTTCAGCAGTGTGTGTCCTATTGGACACATTTGCTGGCGAGTGAAACAGGATCAGGCCTGAAATGGGAACCAGTCCAGTAGTCAACCTGACAGAGGTCCATTCATGCCAGAGAAGGATTGTGATTGTGTATTCTGGTGGGTAGGATGCACTGTGAGGATGAATGAGAGTCCTGTATTGAACCAGTAAACATGAGCTGCACTGCATGTGTGTTTTTAACTTATCTTCTGGCATTCTCATATTTAAAGAATGAAATTAGTTCCAGTAAATTACAACAAGCTACTGCCTAGTTTTCAGTATACATTTCCCACAGCGAAAGGTCTTTAAATATGCACTACTTGTGACTACTACCAGGAATTGCACATTCAATTCTTTTGTCAACCACCCCAGCACTAAACGTATCTGATCATACTGCTAACAGATACTGCAGTACTGCTTGAAAGGGGAGCTGGGATTTAATACTCACTTTCAAGTACTTAATGTGTCCTCGACGAACTGCCATGAAGACACTTCACTGCTCCTGAGGCTGGGTGGGGGATAAGACAAAAACCAAACAATGTGACAAAGGCCAGACAAACAAACGTGTGGTCTGAAGAACGCAGCACTGAGAAAATATTCACCCAACAAGAACCAGATGAAAACGTATGTTAACATTCCATGTGGTTCTCAACTCTTCCACACATTATGCAGAAAATCTCAACAAAACGTTTTGATAATTGTATGTACTGCAGCTTAAGATGTTCTGCTGCATAAATTCTGCCTTTAATTCCCGTTTTCACAAGTTTAGTGCAGATTGAATCGCACTACAAAGCGGTGCACACACTGAGGGAATAGCCTGAAACTACAACAAAGGGACTGTGCGTGATTACTACTAGCTCCATTGCCTGGTAATCAATTTGTCCAGTTTTGTGCAGAATCGATTTCTTACATCAATTCCTGCATGGTGCAGCTGGGACAGCATTTTTGTAATCAATTAAGTGTATATCATCGGCATGTGCTCAGACAGTAAAAGCTGCTTTGTGTGATCTGCAGTATTGACTATTCTGGACTGGAGCTTTAGCCAGTACAGCTAAACATGTTGTCTCATGTGATGGAGAGGGGTGACCAGCTACTACCTCTCACATTAACCTTTTCATGCAGAGTACAAAGAGATAATTCATTGGCATATTAAATGTTGGTAGAATAACCAGTGTAATCATGGTAAACATGGAGGACACAATCCTGCAGATGAAACATTGACTGAGATGAAAAACAGGCTTATTGGATCACCACAGGGCTAATTTTGCATTACAGAATCATCCCAGATAACAATAACAGAAGTATATCTCTGCAGAATCAGTGCTATAAAACACTGACCAGTAACAATTTGCATGGAGAGAATATGGGCATGCTGTGATGTCTGAATATAATGATGTCCCTACATTTTTAAGTGAGCACAAACAGTGAAAACTGGTTTATTGTACTAGTGTTTGCTATATTTGAATATAGTTAAGTGGAGCTGTTGTAGCTGGAGGCTCGAACAGTGTCTGAATAACTGCAAAGTATGAAGGAAATATGAGCTAACGTCTTTACAATTTGACCTAGCTGACATCAAAACTACTACAGAGCTGACTTAATGTTGCCTTCCTGAAAACAAAACCTTCCCTTTTAGCTGTGCGCCCGTTTTATTACTGCTCAACACACACCACATCAATTCACGACACATCTCCCACTCGGAAACGTGCAGAGGCCTGATTAGCATTACTTTCAATGACTAGCATTAGCATGCTAGCGAGCTGCATGCCGTCCGTCTCTTCTGGTTGGAAGGACAAATATTCTGTCCAACCAGAATCGATAAAAACAGTTAGAAATCCTGCTAAACTTCAATAAATGCAAATTAACATCATTGTTGGCTCTATGAAGAAAGGAGTTTGTAGGGCGGTGTCTTGCTGGCTAGCTAATGTAAAGCACCGCGACCCTATTTTGGAGAGCGTCGTATCAATGCCTCTCTGTCCCCGCGCCCAAACCAGAGCGGCCTGCTAACAGGCCACGGAGGCTAATGCTAGCAGCCGCTAGCTAACGGCTCCGCGGGCCCAGAGAGCAGCATGGCAGCCATTTGGCAAACCTTCAAACACCGAAATATACATGAGAGGCTTCAGGATAGATTTGTCGGCGTTTATCCTCTCACCAGCTTTTTGGGGGTAGTTGCTGTTCCTACTCTCTTCTCCTATTTCTGTCCCTTCTTGGCGACGTTCACTTCCCTCCAAGTCGGCCTCACGCAGTGAAGAAACCGAGAAAGGAGCTACGTAACCGGCCACGCCCACTCGCGTCCGGGCACGCCTCTGCAGGAGACAGCGTGCTGCACACATGCACGGTCAACATGCACTGCAGAAATGGAGCCAAACATGCATAACGACAATATAAACGAAGCATGCACAGTCTTATTAAATTCTACATCTCTGAAAGAAATATGATGATAAAATGAAATAAAAATTAAAACTTTGATAAATAATTTTATTTATTTATTTTGTTAGGTAAGACTTGCTACAGAAATATTCATAATCTTTACCCACTATTATTAAAGCAAAACTTACAATATCAGCAAAACAGTAATTGCGTGTTTGGAAAAAATTGTTGCAAAGTTAAACTATCGCTCATTTTTCTTACAACTATCCCCAAACATGTTCACCGATCAGGCATAATATTATGACCACCTGCCTAATATTGTGTTGGTCCCCCTTATGTGGTCAAAAATGCTCTGAACCATTGGGCATGGACAAGAGGACCTCTCAGGGTGTCCTATGGGGTCTGGCACCAGGACATTGGCGTACTCTGAGTTGTGCAGTGGGGCCTCTGTCAATCCAACTTGTTCCACTGTATCCTGTTGATGCTTGATCAGAATGGGGTCTAAGAAGTTTGTAAGTAACATCAAATAGTATAGAGACACAATTAGCATCTAACTAGTGAACATAGTGGAACATTTAGCAGCTAAAGAGCCAAATAGATCCCTCAAGAGTTGGCAGAGACCAAAACAGAGCTAAAAGGAGAGTGAATTTAAGAATTAATTTCACTGGTTGTTCCAAAACATGAAAAATGAACAATAAACTTGCAAAAACTAGCATATAAGGTGATTATATTTCAATTGTGTCATCCATTTGGCCAAAAGGAAGGACATTCTCAATGCCACGTCAAGAAAACATTTTAATAATGTTAGAGCATAATGGTCTTACAAAGTTGTCAAAAACAAACCTGTACCTTCAACTCAATGAAGACTCATATTCATCAAACAGAAGATGTGACACATCAGTATGATTTTTTTCCACTCTTGCTGCTAATCCGTAGTTTCAGACAACAGACTGAAAGTTATAAACATCATCTTTTTGTTGCCAGGAAATCCAGTAATTAACACTAAAACTGCATTATATGTCTTTACACTTTTGTGTTACCTGTTCTGTAGTGTACTGAAGTAAACCTTTATTATTAAGCAGTGGTGAGGTTTGCACAATATACAATGACACATTATGTACAGTACAGTGCTCTCCCATCTGTCGCAGTGTGTTTAGGTTTTTCCAGTATTTGATATCCCACAAATGGTTCTCTCATCAGCTGAGCCACCGTCAGAAACAAAACAACCTGCGTGATAAGAGGAGAAAAAAAGAGCAGGATTGTGGTTATCTGCTCAATAATCAACTTCTAAAAACAGACATTTTTTCTTCCTTTGAAATATTTAACTGTCACAATATTACAGTGTAAAATTATTATATAGCATTGTGTAATGTAAGAATTCTGACAATTAGGAGTCCTTCGCAGGGCTTCCGAAACTTTCTTTACATAAAGTAACCCCTGAATAAAAAGGACAACAGTGTAAGAGATGCATAGAGTGGGTAAAGGATGTTTTGTTTGGATATGGCTTAGAACAGAAATACTCTGTATATACTGTTAGTCAAATA